>CM076577.1:715981607-716059107 GCA_034641835.2 Pinus albicaulis | reverse complement strand
CTCATTGAAAAAAATTATGGATCGAAAAAATACCCTTCCATCAAATTCAACCATCTATCTACGACGTCTGCATCTATCTAGCCTTCAAATATAGTAATGTCGAAGTTGACTTGTACCTTGAAAGGAGTGGCACCTCTAGAGTGGTTGTTGGATGAAAATACACTGCCAGTGGGAATTTTTTGAATGGGAAAAGTTATCCAGCATCACGTTCCTTTATTTCTCGAGGGCCTCCTCAAGTAATATTTTGATAGGATCTCCTACTCTATCATTTTTATTTTCTTCGGCCATGGGAGGTCATCGAGGTTTCCCATGTTAATATTGAAAAGTTTCAACCAGATCGATCCCTAACTCCTTATACCCCAACCTCATTGGGGACATGAAAATAAATATTGAGAAAGAGCAGATCGCTCTGATATCATTGATTTGGATCTTGGCTGAAATGGACCTCTTGTTGTAACTTTGTTGATAACTTCTGCTATAGGTGATGAAATCAAATTATTTCTAATACCCATTTGACATATTGAATAGATATTTCCAGTGATATAAGACACTTGAATTTTGATGAACTGTGGAGTGATAAAATGATTCCACAGACTCATAGGATGTGCGGTGGTGCAATGTTGCAGACATGTGTAACTTCATTTGCTCATATCTCTCAAACTGGGAAAAGAAGTCAAATTCGATAAAAAAAAACCATTTGAAACAATAAAAAATACTTTAAAATGAGATATTTTTCACTCTCTAATATGATATGTGGAAGTCGTGGAACTTGCATGAATTTTACTGAATATTACTACAAAACATTGAAACTGAAATATGTTTCAAACCCTCATGGAGCCGTAACCTGAAACTTGATTTATGCAGGAACGAGATAAAATATAGAAATAAAAATAAACATAGATATGTAGCAAAAATAAAACTTCATTTCATTAATATCAAATGACTGAAATATGCTTACAGACAGAATGAACAAAACTAGCTAGGACGATGGTAGCTTATCTCTGAGAAGAGATGTGCCAACTACATGCCTCTGAACTGTGTTATAATGAGGCTCAAGAACCTTTTTATTATTGAACAATAAGAGAAAACCCAAACCCGAGGAGATGTAACACCAAGAGTTTATGGGCCCTAATGGGGTTAGTTGGGCAGCTAACTTCTTGGGGTCATAACTTGGTCATAGTATCTATGTTTGGTGTGTATGATACCTCGTTGGAAATATCTCTCCGAGTACTATGCCATTTAGAGCCTAAAAATGGCTTCGGAAGTTCAAGACCAAAAAAACTACTAAAAATAGTAAATAAGAAAACTGATGAAACTGACTAGGTGGAATAGGCGAGTGGCCACCAATATCCACATGGATCATATTCTCCATTATGTCTATAAGCATTATTCAGTATTTGATATTAATGAAATGAAGTGTTATTCCTGCTTCATCTCTATGCTTACATTTATTTATGTATTTTATTGTGTTCCTGCATAATTTTGGATCAATGGTATCAGAGCGGTCTACTCTTTCTTGATTTTTCTTTATATGTCCCCAACGAGGTCAGGGTATAAGGAGTTAGGGATCGATATGGTTGAACCTTTGTAAGATCATCCTCGCAAACTCCAAATACCTCCTATGGCAGAAGAAAAGAAATATGAGGGAGTAGGAGATCCTATCAAAATATTGCTCGAGGAGGCCCTTGAGAACAAAGGAATGCGATGATGGATAAATTTACCCAGATCCTTCAACTACTACCCACCAGTGACACACCTACATCCAGCAGCTGCTCTGGAGGTGCGACTCCTTTTAAGGTACAAGTAAACTTTGAAATTCCCATATTTGAGGGCCAAATATATGCAGACACTGTAGGTAGATGGTTAAATCTATTAGAAGGATATTTTTTGATTCATCAATTTTCCAATCGGGAAAATATTACTATTTCACTCCTCAAAGTCGTCCCCCATGTCAAGGACTGGTGGGAAACCTACTGTGATCAAAAAGATGAGAGGGAAACCTCCCTATTCTTGTCGCACACACTTGTAATTCTTTTTTAGATGCCATCAAGGAAAAATATTATCTCGTGGGGAGCTATGAGGACAAGTACATACAATGGACTATGTTGCGGCAGCAAAGGGATCAAGACGTGCATGAGATAATGAATTTGTTCCATACCCTACGCACAAAGTTGGGTATCAAAGATTCAAAGAAACATTTGGTGTACCACATTTTTCTGCACAGATACATTTAGGAATAAATGGAGTTCCTCTACATCTCCTCTCTTGGTGCAACATACTGGTATGTTGCCAATATTGAGCAGAAATTAAAATAGAAGAAGCGAGACTTTGGATCTGCAAATTAGAAGTAAGGGAAAGGTGCCCCCAAACTACAGATCAAAGGACAAAGCCAAGGAGGGGTGGCCCAGCAAAACCCTCCAAAGGTGTAAGCAAAGAAAAACACCACAAAGCCAAAGAAGGAAATGGGAAAGTGATGTGAGTTCCATAAGAGCTCCACTCACAACACAAGTGAGTGTCGGGCCAAGCTATCACTAGGGGTCAAGCTAAAGGCTTCTAAATCAGATGCATGTTCTGACTCTGTGTCATAACTTGACAAGGGTAATGACAAATGGAAGCAGCTTATTGATGTGGAACCCAACTCCATTGTTTCCACCACCAAGGTCCAGAATGAGGAACCCGAAGATCCAGAGGAGGCAGAGTGCCTCTTCCATTTCCAGATGTGGGTAAAGGGTTCCCCGCTGCAGTTCATTATTGTGTTAAGTCCCTATATTAATAGTGTAGTCCCTTATTATGTTAGTGTATCCCCCCTTATTGTTATTTTTGTACCCTTGTAACCCCCATATTGTTATTATTGTGCCCTTACATTATTATTGTTAGGTTGGCTAGGGTTACATTGTGGCCCCACTAGGATTACATTGTGGCCCCATGGACTCCTATATATAGAAAGGAGGTTTTCTCATTTGTATCATCCAAGAAATGTTCATTTATGTAACGTATGGGAGGTTTCTCCCTCGAAGTGGCTTATTTATAAGGCATTGATATCTCTTTTCTTCTACTTTTGGAGCTGGTTTCTCAACATTTGGTATCAGAGCTTTAGATTCTAGGGTTTCGTTGCTCCAAATAGGTCATCGTGGAATTTTTGCTATAACTTTTTTTCTACGAAAGTTTAGAAGATGAAAGTTTTAGAGTACAAATCAGAAATCCTGAGGAACATTTTTGAAAAATTTTGGAGCTTGGTTCGCAATATTTTTGGAGATATGATCTATGGAAGTTAGGGTTTTTTGCAGGCTCCTGAATTTAACCTAAACATGTCATCGCGGAATTTTCGCTATAACTTTTTTCTACGAAGATTCAGAAGCTGAAATTTTTAGAGAGATACACCGAAATCCTGAGGAACATCGTCGCAAAATTCCAGAGCTTGGTTCGCAATATTTTTGGAGATATGATCTATGGAATTTAGGTCTTTTTAAGCCTCCTGAATTTCATCTCAAAGAGGTGATCATGGGAAAATCTACATAACTCTCTCTCTAAGCATCGGATTGGAATTATGTAAAAATTGGCTTGAATTAAACGGACTGTAGTTTCCTTTCTATCAATTTCAGAGCCAAAGGAGAAAACAGTGACATGTGGAAATTCATATAAGTTCGCTCTACTGAACTAGTCCATAATTAGGTCATTGTGGGAGATTGGACATAACTTTGTCTTGAAGAATCCAAATCAGGTCAGACCTATGGCATTCGAAAGAGGATTTAGAGGGATACCTTAGGGCCAATTTTTAGATATTGGAGATCTAAAATCACAGAGATAATTTAGTTTCAATATCAAGCTCCTCAAAAGCAAGAAAAAGGTGTGTATTTGGTTTTTAAAATTTCATAACGTTTGTTTGAAAAAGCAGTTTGATGTGATTCCAAGAGCATATTTTAGAATTTTTATCATTATTGGGTTCTATAATGCCTCCAAAAAATAATTCCATACCCATTAAGCCCTCAAAAAGCTATAATATGGTGCATGAAGAGGAATAATTGCAGTATGAGATATCAAAATTACGGTACCAAGTGCAACAAATTTCGATCTTACGAAGAGCAACTGAAGATGACATAGATGGTTCAAAAGCAGAGATGGAGGCTAATTTGGATGGTTTTAAGGATCAAATAATAGCCAATATGGATGATAAATTAGTGGAAGATCACATCGAGCATCAACAACAAGTTCTCCAACTCTCAAAGGATAACCTAACTTTGGTGCAGAATCTAATGAAGCAACAGGAAGATCAACATCACATCGAAAGAAGTTATGAAGCAGTCACAAAAACAAGAACTCGACAAGTACGATCACTTTCAGAGTATCTCACCAAGTGGAAGAACTTTCTTGTAGAATATTCCACATGGGAGGATGAGAATTTTATACAAAATCATCAAGAAATAATCAAGCGTTGAGGACAACACTTGTTTGAAGGAGAGGGGCATGTTAAGTCCCTATATTAATAGTGTAGTCCCTTATTATGTTAGTGTATCCCCCCTTATTGTTATTTTTGTACCCCTATAACCCCCATATTGTTATTATTGTGCCCTTACATTATTATTGTTAGGCCAGTTACAGTTACATTGTGGCCCCATGGACTCCTATATATAGAAAGGAGGTTTTGTCATTTGTATCATCCAAGAAATGTTCATTCATGTAATTTATTGGAGGTTTCCCCCTCGAAGTGGCTTATTTCTAAGGCGTTGATATCTCTTTTCTTCTATTTTTGGAGCTGGTTTCACAACATATTGATAGTGGGAGCCAAAAGAACCTCATTTTAGTAGAGGTCGTGAAGCGGCTGGGCCTGCCGACCATAGTACACCCATAGCCATACAACATCGGGTGGCTTCACCAAGGACGGGATCTCTATGTCAACCAATAGTGTTGTCTTATCTACTGCATCAAGCCCTTCACGAATGAGGTCTTATGTGATATTTCTCCTCTTGATGTTTGTGATTTATTATTAGGCCAGCCATACTTTTGGAAGTGACATGTTGTGTACGAGTCTGGGCCTCATGTTATTATTGTTACTTTTGGAAATAATTTGTATAGGATATCATAGGTAGCATCGCCTACCGCCATCTCTTTGGTCTGAAAACAATTCAGTAAGCTCATTTCAAAAATCAGGAAATATTTTTTCCTGATGATCCACCCTTAGGGCAAGAACAATATTGTAGTCACGACCTCCAGAAATGGCTTCTCCGCATGAAAACAAAAAATGAACAAGTTCGTGAAGGAGTACAGGGAAATATTCACCTCACCCGCAGGGGTACCTCTGCATTGTCAGGTCAAGCACTCTAAGCGCGTCCCTACCCAATAGACCGATCTATCGGTGCTTTGTTCTAGAGAACTGCTGCAAAAAGGTCACATCCGGCTGAGTTCGTCACTCTATGGTAGCCTAATCGTGTTGGTGCAGAAGAAGGATGGGATTTGGAGGCTCTGTATTGACTATAGAACACTGAACAAGATCACTGTCTAGAATAGGCATTTGATTCCATGGATTGATGACCTTTTGGACCAACTCAAGGGGGCCAAATATTTCATCAAGATCAAATTTAATTTCGGGTATCACCAGGTACCATTCGAACCCTCCAATTTGTATAAGGCTTCCTTCAAATATAATGAGGGCCTTTTTGAATGGTTGGTCTTACATTTCGGGTTGACGAACGATCCTGCGACATTCATGAGGTTGATGGGAGATATATTGCGACCATTCACCAACTCATCCATGGTGTTGTATTTGGATGACACCCTGAACTTTAGCCATATTTGGGAAGATAACCTCCACCACATTCAACAGGTCCTCCAAACAGTGCGGCAACACAATTTATGTCCCAATTTGGAAAATTTCACTTTTGGCATGACCCAGGTTCAATATATTGTATACATTATTGATGAGAAGAGGGTGCATGTGGACCTAGCCAAGATCCAATTCATTCAGGATTGGCCAGCCCCAACCACTCTAATAGAGCTTCGCATATTTTTGGGACTTGCCAATTTCTACCGTAGGTTCATGTTGGGGTTCTCTCATATCACTTGGCCTTTGAGTCAAGTCACCAAGGGAGGAGAGAAAACAAAATTATTTTGGTTCGAATCTCAACAGAAGGTGTTCGAAGAGTTTAAGCATCGAAACTGCTTTGCACCAGTGCTCATTCGAGACTTGTAGCAACCATTTGAGATCGAGACAGATGCCTCTAACTATGCTATTGGGGAATTAATTACTCAGCAGGGGAATCCAATGGCATATCACAGTAAGACACTTTCAGACACAGTTTGAAAGTATCCCACCTATGATAAAGAAATGTATTCCATTGTGCAGGCCTGCCAAAAATGGAAGCATTACATTTTGGGAAAGGAAACTATCATCCACACAGATCACCGACCTCTATAGTTCATACTGACACAAGCGAAATTGCAGAACGATTGCCAACAGAAATGGTCCACATGCCTACAACATATAAGAAGGCCAACACCAATAATGTTGCAGATTGCCTCAGTCGACTGCCAATCGTGGCGCTAACCACTATGCTCGACTCTTGTGGGAATGAGACTTCGGGTTGGTTGCATCTCTACAAAAGTGATCCAGAATTCGGAAACACATACCAGACGCTCATGGAGGGCAAGCAAGTTCCAAATTTTCATCTCCAGGATGCACTGTTATGCAACCTGGGACATCTATGTGTTCCTGCAAGCGAGTGTGCCAAGATGATTTGGGAAGCACACTACAGTCGGGTCGCTAGACATTTCAGGGTTGAGAAAATAGTGGTAGTACTACAGAAGTATTTCTATTTTCTAAACCTTTGACTTGATGTTGGGAAGTACATCATATCATGCACTTCCTATGCCATTTCCAAAATAACCATCAACAAGCAAGGCATATACACTTTTTTGCCTACCCCTAGTCGACCTTGGGAATCCATCTCCATGGATTACATTTGGGGCCTTCCTTCTACCAAGCATGGAAATGAATGTGTTTTTGTGATTGTCGACAAATTCTCTAAAATGGCCATTATGGTAACCTGCAAGAAGAATATCATGGCAGAAGTCATTGTTAAACTCTTCTTTGAATGATTGTGGGTACACTTTGGGATCCCACAATCCATTATCTTAGATCGAGATAGAAGGTTCCTTAGTACATTTTTTTCAAGTCTTTGGTCGATGTTGGAAACCAAGCTCACTAAGTCTAATTCCATAGCTTTCCACTCCCAAATTGATGTCCAAACAAAGGTAGTCAACATGATTATCATACACATTCTATGCATGTACAACTCGAAGCATCCACGCACATGAGATGAAAGCCTCCCGTATGTCTAGCATAGTTATAATCAGGCTCTCCACAACTGAACTGGCCACAACCCCTTTCAGGTGGGCTTTCAATTCCAGCCACTATGTCCCATTTATGTGGCCATACCATTTGTAGCTACTTAGGCAGATTCGACTCATGTCCAGTCCAAAGTCGACAAAGCGAATAGCTTCATTGAGCACATTCATCACATCTGCCAACAGGTCCATGACATATTGGACATATCTAATGCTAAGTACAAGCAGCAACATGATCAGCATCAGGTACCACACAAGTTCCATGTGTGCAACAAAGTTTGGTTACATTTTCTGAAGGAGCACGTCGTTGGGCCCCACCGCAAGCTTTGCATGCTCTGATATGGGTCATACACCATCACCAAGGCGATAGGGAAAAATTCCTTCGAGCTAAGTATTCCACCATTCCTTGGTCTACACCCAGTGTTCAATGTGGACCACCTTCGACCCTAGTTTCCACCATTGTTGGACACATCCAACATTGTAGAGAAATTCACCCCAACAGAGCTAAACCTAGACTACATGGAACAAGCCACAACTAATCAGATCATGGACACACAAATAAAGAACACCTGCCAGCAAAGGATCTAGCTATCTCGATTTATCAAAGCAGGCCAACTCCTTCACCAGGGAAAGTGGTTCACCAGGGACCAGATTCAACAAAAATTTCCTCACCTCGTGGAGGCTCTGCACGCAATGGGTACCATTGCTTCCAAAGGGGGGAGGATTGATCCAGGTGGATATTGGTGGCCACCTAACTATTCCACTAGGACCCCCACCATTTTTTATTTCAGGTTTTTCATTTTCCTTAATTGTAGCACAGTTTACTATTTTTGGCAGTTTTTCGGGTCCTAAACTTCTAGAGTTGTGTTTTAGGCTCTAAAATATGTTTTTTTGGAAAACCAAGAGAAACATAGTTCTATGACCGATGTTAGTAACTCAAAAGTTTTATTTCTCGGATAGATCTTTCTAAAAAGGTATTGTGCGCGTAAAACGGATATCGTATGCCAAAATTACATCCCCGGAAGTTGATGTACCAATTTACCTGAACGAGGCCCATATTTTTGGTGCTTCATCTCCTAGGGTTTGGTTTTTTTATGTTTATGGTTTTCCATTATTTCTCAATAATAAATAGGCCTTTGAGACTCATTGTAACATAGTTCAAAGGTATGTAGCCGCCACATCTCTTCTCAGAGATAATCTACCATCATTTGAGCTAGTTTATTCTCCATTATATCTGTAAGCATTATTTAGTATTTGATATTAATGAAATGAAGTTTTATTTGTGTTGCATTTATGCTTTTATGTTTATTTCTGTATTTTATTGCGTTCCTGCATAATTTAGGATCACCTTGTGATGGTGTGCCTACATAAGCATTGACAAGTCATGAAGGTTTGAATGGTCATGTCATTTGAAATTTTTCCCTTCATAACTAATAATTATTTATTAATGAATTATTAATGAATTATTTTTTTATTGTTTATTATTTTTTTTATTATTTTATTTATTTATTTTTTTATTTTATTCATTTATTTGCTCATAACATAATACTTAATATATATCATATATGATGAAAGAGGAAGGGTTTTTTTTCCTTAAAGTGAATACTTACCCAAAAAGCTCTTGTTTTTTCTTGCAAAAAAATTTAACATGGCTTCACACCAAACAAGTGAAACTTTAAAAACAAAATTTTTGAATCTAAACAATTATGGAGTTAAATCTCAGCTAGCTTACTTGGAAAATGAAAGTTTTACTTTTTTTTGGGTACACAAATAGGCTTAGCTTCGTTGCAACGTTTATATCTATAAAATTATGAATGTTTCCTATTTCTATTAACAACATGATGTTCTCCTTTTTTATATGCCCTCTTAATTTTAGGTTTTATGGTTGTAATTTTCCTATGATTACAGCTACAAAAATCCTAGGCATGGATTCTTATTCTTCTATGTTTGGGCCTTCATTTTCCTTGTTAGTCTCTTCATCTAACTGAGTCCTCCTATTATTCTGCTTCACAAGTGTAGAGTTTCTATGTGTTGCATTTATGACCTAGCGCATATTTTTTTCCACATGTCTATCATTTTCCTCCCTTATTATTTTTTGGATTGGGGTAGCAGTTACCTTATTCTCGTAATTGGGGTGGTATACACTTGTTAGATTTATCTGAGAAATTCTTGCTTGATTTTTCTTTTGAATATTTTCTTGATTTCTCGAGACCTATGAATGATGTCTTACTGAATCTAGTTTATTTTTCGATAATCCTTGCCACATGTATAGCATATTCAATAGTGTTTGGCTTGTATAGTTTCAATTCAACATGGACATAGTCCTTTAGTCCACATATATACATCTTTAATAGTTTCTCCTGAGTGAATCCACTGTGTCATGTTGTCAATACTTCCCATTCATGGGTATACTCACTTACGGTTCCCTTATGCTTCATATGTATAGATTTGTTGTAAATATTGTGATCATTTTCATCATGAAATCTATTTAATAATAATGTAGTGAACCCTTTCCAATGAAAATAATGGACAACACAATTTTTTTGTCCACCAAAGAAACCAATCATAATATTCACCTTCTAAGGTGTTGGAAGCAGTCATTATCTTCTCTCTTTCACCTAACACTGGATTTTCTCCAAAAATTATGTCTATACTATTGATCCAAAAAATTTCTCCTTTGTGATATTTACCATCATATTTTAGTAGTTCATTCTTAATTCTATGATGGTTTCTTTCTGGAATTCTAGTGTGATATTGATTAGCTGAAAAGTATATCTCAGGTGAATCTTGAGGGCCATGCTCACCTGTGTTTTCCGGGCTAGTCATTGATCTTTGATAGGGAAAAGTTTGAACTATTAACATGTCCACCTTCTCGATTAATTGATCAAATTGTTTGCTATGGTCATTAAGCCTTTTGGTGGTTTCGTTGATTTTTTTGTGTCACTGTAGTATTATATCCATCATCTCCATCAACCTTTTTTTCTCCTTCAGTTAAATCTATTTGCAACTTTTCCAAGTTGTTGAGATGATATCACACGTTATTGACTTCATCTATAAAACAACTTATGTAGGCTTGTAGCTCATCATTATTCACCATTTTTTTCTTGCTCTTCTTGGCAAAACCCACTTCTTCCTCATATATATATATATATATATATATATATATATATATATACAAAAATGTATAATAAAATTATATAATTGTATTTTTTTCAAACATACTACAAATGGAGGGGGACAGGACAACGGACACGGGGCCAGACAGTCGAAGCATGGAATGGGTGTTTGGCAGAATATGTCGAGTGGTGAAATTGATCATAGTTGTTGTTGGAGTGAGTGATGATAGGTGGTAGGGTTCGCAAGCAAATGGAAACAGGGAAATTTTGGATTGGATGTGAGCAGTAGGAAAACACCAAAATTGGAGGTAAGGATGCAATGGGATGTGGCAAGAATGGTTGACCATCACAACAGATTAACGAGTCTTGGTGGTGGTCGCAGTAATGAAATCGAGGGTGTATTGGGATGCGGAATAAGGGCACGGTTTAATTGGAATCACAATGGATAAGGGTGGATGCATGATGGCCATCAGAAGAGGGGTTGGGGAACGAGTGATGGAGAAAGAAAGATGTTGTGGATGCAACATGGTCGAGGCGGAATAGCAGGGTTGAGGCATAGGAACTATCCAACAATTATCCAAGAAACAAACTGATATGATACCACTATTATAAAATAACACAATTGTAAAAGAGACACACACACATAGTGAAGGATTGATGATTACATGTCTTTGTGACAGTGTGCCTACATAGGCATTGAATAGTCATAAATATTTGAATGGTCATGTCATTTAACTTTTTTCCCTTCATAAATAATAATTATTTATTAATTATTAATAATTAATTTCTTTATTTATTTTTTATTGATTTATCTTTTATTATTTATTTATTTTATTATTTTATTCATTTATTTTTTCATAACATAATACTTAATATATAGCAAATATGATGAAAGAAGAAGTTTGTTTTTTTCTTTAAAGTGTGTACTTACCCCAAAAGCTCTTGTTTTTGCTGGCAAGAAACTTCAACATGGCTCCACCCAAAACAAGTGAAACTTTGAAAAAAAAAAATTGAATCTTAAAAATTATGGAGTTAAATCCTAGTTAACTTACTTGGGAAATGAGAGTTTTTTCTTTGTTTTTTATTTCCTCATATAGCATTGAGCACACAACAAAGAGCATATGTCAAAATATTTTTTTTCTACTCTGTTTTTTTTTATATATATCACATAGAACACAAGATTCAAAAAACAAGGAAACAAGAGTAGCAAATCGAAAATAATATTAAAACCAAAATATTAATTCATAAAAAGTAAATTAAAATTAAAGAGGTTGTATTTTCCTATTGGGAGTGGACAATGAGGAAATGAGGGGGTAGATAGGCAGTTAAATTCCATAACTAGATGATAGGTTGAATGATGAGACATGGTGAGTGAGAAGGATGAGACATGGTGAGTGAGAAGGACGTTGGGTTTCGCACCAAAACATTCTCAAGGTTTGGCAGAGTATTTTACCCAGAGCAGTGATCAGTTGGTATGCCTTGCGCATAGAGGAGATGAACACAAGGAAAGTTGGTAGTGTAAGTAGTGTGGGATTATCATAATGTAGACCCTAGACACCCTCTTTACTCTACTACAGGCAGAGCTCCCATTTGGTGGCACCCTAGTCATTTCATGGAGACTTATATCGGAGAGTTGTAAACTGTCCGTTAACTTGGGACCCTATTCCATGGCTCAATCGGAATAAGGAGGAGGTTTCGCATCAGTCGATCCCATGGAGGATAAGTGTGGATAATAAAGGCATGGTCCGGTGAAGTGTCATGGTTCTTGGACCGCTCACTCAGATATTGGGTTCGTCTGCATGTAATTATAACTATTTGGGGGCTCTTTGGTTCTAAATTTTGGTCCTTTTCTTTCCGTTGGGGTGGTGGGAATCATATTGGGTCTTTCCTGGGAGTCGTGTCTATCGTATGGATTTTTTGGGTCTTACCCTTCATTCTGTGGTGATTTAGTCCCTTTCCTCGTTGGTTGTTAGTGTTACATAGTCAGGTGGTAGGTTTCTTCGCAACTCGATTCGAGGTATTTCATTCGGTTTCCAGAATTGGTCAGGTCGAGGGTCATTCATAGCTCCTATGGGAATAAAGGGAGATTGAGAATCGGCATGTTGTGGCAGTGAGGAAGGTCATGTTGGGGAAGAGGTCTGCAATCTCAGGATAACTACCCTCCTACCGCTCAAGAAATTGTTGTAGGAGTCATGGAGTAGTTGTCAGATGCATCCCTTGGACGTGTAGATATACCTTCACCATTCGACTCCCTGGAAGCGTATCTTCGAGCAATTCAAATAGCTCTGGACCAACAAACTCAACATAATCCATGACCCCAAACTACTGTGACCTGTTTTTTACATGGTTAATTATTTTTAAGAGGGAAATAGTCCATGACCCCAACTACTATGACATCTTGAGTTAACTTATTAATGCAAAAGAAAAAAAAATTATATAAGATATTTTCTCGCAATTGATTATTAGCAAATGACCTCTATTCTCTTTTAATAGATATTATGAACCAATCCAATGTTAATTCATGAATCAATACACATTTATATCAAGGAGAATATGACTCGTCAAATCATCCTATGTCTATAACATATTGTGACCATCAAATTACATAACTATAAATGTGTGTTAAAAGCATCTTTTATCTAGAGATACATTAGACCAAGTTGAACTTAACTAATTCATAAGTATCTAAATATCCTAACATTATCACATAGAATGGGCTTCAAACAAAAAAATCTCATACTACTAATAATACTGATTCATATTTGAAACCATAATATGTCAGAATACATAAAAAAGGAATTGCAATCTTGGAAAGTCTACATCTTCATCATGTCCAATATATCACCCTGATCAGGGTAGGGAATTGAATCAGTGACTTCACATCAAGGAGCGCATTCAGAGAGCACCTGATCACCATCTATCCAAGACCTCGTGGGCAAAACACATAATTAATAAACATATAACAACTTAATAGCTTTAATTAATAAATATATAATTAGCATTAATATAGAAATATATTTATAACATAAATAATAAGTATACATTAAGAACAACTTTACCATATAAATTGAAATAATAATTGATATTTGTAATCATTATATTTTAGAACTTCATATTTAAATATAATTAATAATTACACTATATTATTATTATTATTATTATTAATTAATTAATTCCCATGAGCTTCAGAGTGAGACCGGGTGGTGGTCTATTCCCAAGACCTCTTGGAACGATAGAATCTGTCAGATTTGCAATTCTAAGCAAGTGGAAGATGAAAAGCACTTCCTTCTAAACTGCCCTACTCACCCTACTCTTACTCGCATTCGCTCTCAATTCCCTACCATCTGCCACACTTACAGTCTTCTTGACCTATTAAGCTAACCCACCTATAGTGATGTTGGAGCACTTATTTCTCTTCTCTTTGACCATAGAAACAATATTTTGAAGAATGAAACTTAGATTCTTTCTCCTTTCTTAAGGTTTGATAGACTGCATCATGATTCTGATGACGATAAACTACCACCACCACCACCACCATCATCATCATCATCATCATATCCATGTTATACCTATTACATTAAAAAAAATTATAAAGCATATTAAAAAAATAAGAATATTTATATATAAATATGAAATTTATATAAATATAAATAATATTATTAAGAATTAGCATAGATTCATTTTAACTTTAAATTTATTAAGACGAGAAATCAAAATTTTAGAGATCAAACATTTTTTTAAATTTTACATTTAAAAAAAATCACAATTTTAGATATTTGATATGTCTAAACACTTGATAGTTTTAAAGATAAAATGAATTTATTATAAAATATAAATTTGTATACATATATAAATCTCTTCTTACAATCATTTTATCAATAATAATTATTTTTTCATTAAAAAAATAATTAAATATATTAAAAAACAAATAAATACATCATTTTATAATAATGAAAAAAGTTATATAAATATAATTAAAGTGTAATGAAATCATTGCATATTTCCAGTTATCTTAACATATATTTACTTAAACATGCTTTTAATATCCATTTATTTATAAATCATTTGACCATTATTAACATAATTGCATGATTGTTTGGAAAACATCTACTTTAATTTAGTGGAATGAAAGAAACACAAAATAAATTAATCTTTTCTAAGTAAAGTTGTGATTATAGAGCAACTGAATAAAGGTCCAAACAATATTAGTGTTTTCCATATTTTGTATTTTTAATGTATAACTAAACAAATTATATTGGAAAAAAATCATATATTAAAAAAAAAAAGCTTTTTAGAATATAATTGAAACATGAAAATTGAAATTAAAAAAGCTACCCATAAAATATATAAATGTGACACATTTCAATATATATATATATATATATATATATAATAAAAATAATAAAAAATTAAAGTTTGTATGACACCTACATTAAATATCTATATTACATCACACTTCAACATCATCGACTCGACAAGCCTGTACCCAGATGAGAAAGATCATTTTCAACAAGCATGTACTTAGTACTCGAAAATTTCCTTTAATAGTCTTTAAGCCTTTATCGTATTTAAAAGCTTCTTTAAGACAACTTATGTATATAAATGTGAACAAACTCATCAACTTTCTCAAAGAGGATAGGAAAACAAAGCTTGCATACTTTACTATGAAAATTCATCAACTTTTTCCAAGAATCCAGAAAAACAAAGAGAGAATATAGGAAAACAAAGCTGGCATACTTTATTATGAAAGCTCATCAACATTTTCAAAGAATCTAGGAAAACAAAGAAAGAATATAGGAAAACAGAGCTCTGCGTTAATGTTCCCTGAATTAATGAGATATCTTTTGGAATAGAATCCGTCTCTAGATAAATATAAAGTGTGTAAATGTATATGGAATGCGGAGGGATATGATTTTGATTTACATTTGTCACCTTCATTAATATGAACTATTTCGGTTTTCCTTAATGTGAAATCCTTCATTAATATGAGCTATTTTGGTTTTTCTTAATGTGAAATGTCCTCAAAGATGGTGATATGGCTATCACCATGGAGGGAACCTTTGGAATCGGTAATCTGGTGCCTAAAATTTTACAACACTCCTTAAAATAATCAAATTTTTAATCAAATATATGTTCATGTGGGTAAGAATGCTTTACTTTAATTTCCTGTAATGCTTTTCAATTTCTATATATTCATGTGAGTAAGAATGCTTTACTTTAATTTCCTGTAATGCTTTTCAATTTCTATAGCGTTTATTTCAATGTGAGTTTCCTAATAATATGTCTTTCACTCATTTGCATTAAAATATTATTTTTCTTTACTTCAGATTTGTATTAAAATATTATTTTCCTTTAATTGAGATTTGTATGAATTTTCTAATCCATTTAAATTAATTTTAAAATAAGTCTTGGATTTCATAGTAATTAGAGTGTTTTAGCTTATTCCTTATTGCATATTATTAAACTCACAAATGTTATTTTCGTATGAATATGTAGTGATGAGGCTAAAGTTAACAATATTTGAATATAGTTTCTAGATTCCACTAGTATCATCTGTTATTTTTCGCTAAATATAATGGTTATTTTTGTTTACATGCTCAATTTGAGTATTTACATATTGGTGCTTACACTTGGGGCACTTTCCAAGTTAAAGGTATTTTTATCTACTTTCAGGTCTCTATCTTTAGTAACTTATACTTTATTCCTGTGTGAGTTACTTTATATATATATGCATTTCTTCAACTTGAGTGCTATGTTTATTTTTTTCTTAATTTTGCACAACCATTATGTTACATCCCTTATTTATTGTTAAAATGGCACCAAGAAATGTCACTCAAAGGGTGCTTCTGATTCAATTTTCCCTTAATTAAATTGGAAGAGAAATAGTAAATCCACCTCATGACAACTTGTATTAGTTAACTGAGTCAGGAAGACCTAGTTAGCTTAGGAAATTCGAGTTGGGGGTCTAAGAGGAGGCATGTAGAGGAATTTCTAACTTTAGGGGGTCTTGTTATAGTTATTTGTGAGTGTTAATTAGTTAACTCAATTAATTGAGTTAAAATCAGTTTAACTAGTTCTAACTGAGAGATGAGCTAGTGAGAGGTTCAGTGAATTAAATCTAATTTAATTCACAAGTAGTGGTCAATCAGTTAACTAATAATTCGCTATAAATATTTGTTGCATGTCAGTTCTAAAGAAGGCCTAGTTGAGAATGAGGTTAAAGGGAAAATAACTATCAGTTGTATAATTGAAAAATTGTACAGGTCATGTATAGAGTCATCAAGAAGCATTGGATGAATTGTGAAATCAAATTTTGGGAATTTCCTATTCAATAGGGCCACAATTTCTCCAAGAATGTATAAGCAAGGTTGGACAGACAGGGGCTGAGAATTATATAAGTATTGGACCGATTTTGCCTAGATCAAAGTGAGACAGTCAACAAAGTGCAGAGATTTCTCAGTGAGGGAAATAGCATTGTATTGTTTCATGATCTTGATGATATGAAATATACAAATAGCAAGGTTTTGAGCAGTCATTTTCCCCATATACATCTTGTGTTTTGCGATCAATTGATTTCTTTCTCTTGCTTGTTTGTGATTAGCGATCATATTTGGTTTCCACAAATTTGTAGAAGTGATTCAGTATTTTGTTTTAGTACATTACAGGATCAGATTGAATCCATTGGTATAATTTATATATGGTATCAGGGTAGGAATTGAACAGTTATATTGAATTTGCAGATTTGTTCTTCAGGACTCAGCAGTAGATCAAGATGCCTTCTAATGGCTTGAGACTCAAATATACACTCGAGGGAAATTTGAATTACATAGCATGGAAGGACGGGATGGAGGTAGTGTTAGAGGAAAATGGACTGAAGGCATTCATTGACAGTGATATTCCTCAGCCTATGACAAATAATGCTCAACAACTTGATGCATGGAAGAATAATTTAGCAAAGGCGAGAAGGATCTAGTTAGAAGGAGTTCGAGATCATGCTGTCTGGAATATCCATGGGAAGACGACTCCATATTCGATGTGGAATGCCTTGATAGATTTTTTTCAAAATAGTAGCGACCACAGGAATTTGGCGCTAAAATACAAGCTCAAAAAAGATCAAGATGGAGAAAGGCGACACAATCCAAAAATACTCGACAAAGTTCACTCAATGTAGAGATGAGCTTGGAATTGTTGGGGTGACAATTTTCAATGATTATTTGGTGATCCAAACACTTACAGGCCTTCCCAAGAGCTGGCACAACTACCAGAACTTTGTGAATGGGAGGGATCAGCTACCAAAGTGGGAGTGATTGTGGTCTGACTTGGTAAAAGAAGAGTTTTGGTGGAGCACTAGAGATGGATATTCATCAAAGACTGATGATGAGGAGAATTGTGCCTTGGCTAGAAAGGTGAATAAAGGAAAAGGGAAGTCGTCCCATTCCAAATCGGAGTCCGGTAAGGCGGGAAAGAAGTGAGACTTGTCAAAGGTGAAATGTTCTCACTATCATGAGCATGGACACTATGCCACAAATTGTCCACAAAATAAAACCAACATGAAGGCATCAGGAGAGAAGCAGGTGAATTTTGTGTGGTACTTGGATAGTGTAGCTTCGTTCCATATGACCAGCAACAAATAATTATTCAGTAGCTTGGAGGAGAAGGATCTCCAGATGCACATCGATATGGATGACGACGGGAGGTATAGCACTACCGATGTCAGTACAGTTACCTTTCAAAGAGATTCAGGTAAACCCCTCACATTAAAAGATGCCATGTATGTTCCTAGTTTAAAGAAGAATTTGGTTTATGTTGATATCTTGTGAAAATTTCTTAAACTTAAGAAACCCTATTGTTAAACCTTGATTTACTTCTCCTACTTACGTAAGTTATTAATATGAATATTCAAAATTAGAATCTAAGTAAATACAGTTAACATCCTACACATATAGATCAAATATTGAATAACATACTCATAGACAAAGTGACACACAAGTATTTTTTGGACAAATGTCCCCAGAAAAACCCAATGCGGGAAAACTGGTGCTACTAGATTCTGGAGGGTTATTATTATTATGCAGATTCTAAGTACAACAATCATGGGGACCAAAACTGGTTAACCCAATAGAGAAATATAAATGGAAGCAATACCTCTATCCCGGAGACAGAAAAATATGATTAATTCACACCCTCAAACAGGATTTACAGAACTCGGCCCCTTTCTGAACTCTAGAAACCCCAGCGCTGCTCTAAAGCTCTCTACGTCATCCTTCCTGGCTTGCGTCAGCCTCTGCGTTGCTCAGGAAGGGACTGTGTCACCCTAAAAGGGGTTATGCTGCCCCTGCGGTGCCCTAACTAGGCCTGTGTCAGCGTTGCTTGGCTCCTGCTACCTCTGCATTGCCCCTACTGGGCTCTTGGCTGGACTGCGTAGCTACTGCCTCTGTGCTACTTTGGAATGCTCCTTCTCTTCCCTCATTGTAATCTTGGCCTAGGATCAAACCATCCTGCTTTCCAATGTTGTCCCTCGCTGTAGTTGAAACACTTCTGCAATTCTTAGCAAACCACACCCTAGAATCTCAGCTTAGCTTCAGTGCTCTTCCAGTGTGTGTGTGTGTTCTCCAACTAACCCCAAGCCCTTCTCTTATACTTTTCTCGTTGGAAAACCAATGGCTATGATATAATCTCTAATCGATGGCTAAGATTATAAGCTACTTGATCCGCATCACTTAAGTCATTATCATTACATGTTTAATGTATTTCACTTTAATCTTTTAATTTTCTTAAGTTAGACTTAGGGTCCTTAATTAAAATTATTAATTATTTGAATAAAACTTAAACTTGATGGAATTCTTCTAAGTGATTTCTGGGTCTTGGAGATCTCATGTACTCTAGCCCATCCACAAATTTTGGGAACTAAATCACATTCGATGCTACCCCAACACCCCAAAATCTTAAAACTCCCTCTTAGCGAGGAATGTGCTCTAGCAATACACTTCACCCCGAAGTACTGATCTGATCTCTGGTATTGGTCTCTGCGTTGATTCTTGGCCTACTGCCCTACATCACTTTGTTGTTGCTACACTTTGTACTTCTTCCCATGACTCTGCCATTATCACTGCTACATTTGTATTGCATCTCCCTCTCAAATTGTTGCATCGTACTGCCAACTGCTGCACTGCAACTCAATTGTTAAGAGTAAGAAACTGAAGGACCCTTCCCAATGACATACAAGTCAGTTGGGTTGTATCTCATCACTGAAGCTCCATAGGTTGTTGCTCTGCGCTACCTGAAGCCATTGCGCTACTACAACTCTACACTAGGTAGGCATGCCTCATCTGCGCTGCTACTGCATCTGCACTGTGTTTCTCCCTCTATATTGTATCATCCTTTGCCTTTCCTTCATCCGCGATCTTTGTACCCACTGCTCTATTCATTCCTTGCTAATGTCTTAAGGCTCCCATAGCTCGGATGTGATCCAAGAGTTGGGCTACTCAAGGATCCCGCCACCACTTTGTAGCTCCTCTACAGATCAATATCACCCCACCTTTGTGGTTCATGAGTGCTCATGGCTACGTCATCATTAGAGCCATCGTCTGCTACAATAGCCTTGGAACTAGAAGCTTCCTTTTCCTTCTTCCTTTGAGGACAAATTTTTTTCAAAGTTTCCAAGTTCACCACATTGGAAACATTTGATCTTTGAAAAATCACGCTTCTTTTTCCCTTGCTGCTTCTTTGATGCCAGCGCTGCATCTTCCTCTTCCTCCTTCTTCACCTTTCCTACTCCGGTGCTAGTCTGCCTCTTGGTCATCCCGTGGATCTCCTCTTGTCGGAGGATATCCCACATATCGTCCCAATTAGGAAGGTCGACTCTGTCAAAAATTCTTTGGACAAATGTTTCCCAATCCTCTGTGACTGCATTTAAAGCAGTCCTCACCATGACATCATCCTCCACCTTGACCCCTGTGCCAGTCAGCTGATCCCGGATTGACTGCAATTTGAATAGGAAATGATCGATTTCCTCTCCCTTGGTCATAATAGATAACCTTAGTTGGTTCTCCAGTAGCATCTTCCATTAGACGAACTTCCCTTGATACAATGTGGTTAAAGCTAACCACATCTCATTAGTCGTCTTCTTCTCTGCTATGTGTGGTACCACAAGATTTTTAGCCCCGTCCATGGTGAAGTGCTTGGCATGTGTCATTGCTTCATTATGCTCTGCCATGTGTTTCGCATCAGTTGGTGTAGCCAAGTCACTCTCTACATGCTCCCTCAAGTTGTATGCCTCCAGGATTACCAAGATTTTGGACTTCCAGATAGAAAAGTTGGATAGGCCGTCCAACATATCCCGATCACGTAATCTGGGTGGCACCATCTACTCAGATCTACTATGTCGGAACATATCTTACTCTCCCCGCTTCTCAACTAAAACTCATATCTAAGGTCCTTGGAAAAAAGGCAACCTCTGGTCCCTTTGACAACTGATTTCCTCCTTGGAAATTTTTCAAACACAACGAATCAGCTCTCTTCAATTACCCTATGATCGATCCTCAGATTTATTTTGGAAATGAAATTTGTTGAGAATTTTTTCTCCTCCCACTCTTTATCAAATTCGCTTAGTCTTAATTTTGTACTGGCAGAATCTTCATCTCACCAGCAACTTCTAAAGATCTGCAGCTCAACTTCTGGTTCACGACACTCTTGCGCAACAATCAATTACTGGATTGTGTCACCCTCGGTGGCCTCTGCATGATAAAACTGGCTCAGCACAGCCTCTGCGCAATGACTACGCAATGCAAGATGCTCCTGCGTCCCTCTCGAAGGTACTACTTTGTCTCTGCGTCAGCCCCTGCGTGGCTCTTGCTGCCTCTGTATCCTTCTGGTGTTGCACTCACATCTCCAATTTCTCTGCTTCTTTCTGCAACACAAATTTATTTAGTCTTCTTGCTCGAGACCCAGCTTGATCTACAATCGTTGTGATACCATGTGAAAATTTCTTAAACTTAAGAAACCCTACTCTTAAATATTGATTTATTGCTCCTACTTACATAAGTTATTAATTTGAATATTCAGAATTAACATTGAAGTAAATACAGTCAAAAGCCTACACATATAGATAAAATACTAAATAACATGCTCATAGACAAAGTGACATACAAGGATTTTCTAGACAAATGTCCTCGAAAAAACCCAATGCGGGAAAACTAGTGTTGCTAGCTTCTAGGGGGTTTTTATTATTATGCAGATTCTAAGTACAACAATCTTGGGCACCAAAACTAGTTAACCGGAAAGAGAAATATAAGTGGAAGCAATACCTCTATCCCGAAGACAGAAAAATATGATTGATTCACACCCTCAAACGGGATTTACAGAACTCAGCCCCTTTTCGGCCTCTGGAAACCCCAGCGTTGCTCTAAAGCCCTCTGCGTCAGCCTTCCTGACCTGTGTCAGCCTCTTCGCCGATCAAGAAGGGTCTGTGTCACCTTAGAAGGGGTTACGCTACCCTTGTGCTACCTTAACTGGGCTTGCGTCAACCTTGCTTGGCTCCTAATGCCCCTGCTGGGCTCTTGGCTGGACTGTGTAGTTGTTGCCTCTGCGCTGATAGAGAATGCTCCTTCTCTGCCCTAGTTGTACTCTTGTAATGGGATCAAACCATCCCGCTTGCCAATATTTCCCCTCGCTGCACCAGAAACACTTCTGAAATTCTTAGCAAACCATGCCCTAGAATCTCAGCTTAGCTTTAGTGCTCTTCCAATGTGTGCGTTCTCCAACTAACCCCAAGGCCTTCTCTTATACTTTTCTCATTGGAAAACCAATGGTCATGATCTTATCTATAATCGATGGCAAAGATTAGAAGTTGCTTAATCTGCATCACTTAAGTCATTCTCATCACATGTTTAATTTAATTCACTTTGATCTTTTAATTTTCCTAAGTTAGACTTAGGGTCCTTAATTAAAAAGATTAATTATTTGAATAAAACTTAAACTTGATGGAATTATTCTAAACGCTTTATGGGTATTGGAGATCTCATGTACTCTAGCCCCTCCACAAATTTTGGGAGCTAGAGCACATCCGGTGCTACCCCAACACCCCAAAATCTCAATAGGAAGATCGTGGCTATGATGTGATCTTCAGTGAAGGAAATGCATTCCTTCGTCACAAATCCATGTGACGGATGAAAAAGATTGGGGTTTGAGTAAAGAATCTCTACAAACTGGATGTAGAAAATTTTGTTTCATTGAGAACGCAAGCAGAGAAGGTGGAGAGTCAAGACATCGGTGAGTTATGGCACAGGATATTGGGCAATCAACACCATGGCACTTTGAATATCATGCAGATGATTTCTACAGGACTTACAAAGGGTGAACTTGCATAGAGAGATACATGAAAATGGTATACATTGGGTAAGTATACCAAGGCCACCTTTCACGATAAGGAAATATGAGCAAAGTCGATCCTTGAGAGAGTTCACTCAGATGTGTGTGGACCGTTCTTGACAGCTTCCATAGAAAAGCACAAGTATTATGTGATTTTTTTTAATGATTTTTCAAGACATTGTTCAATTTTCTTCATGCATAAGAAAGATCAGACGTTATCCAAGTTTTGTGAGTTCAAGGCACTTGTCGAGAAAGATACAGGGAAGAAGGTGAAGACTCTGAGGAGTGACAATGGTGGAGAATATATCTCTAACAAATTTAAGGACTTATGTGCCTCAGAAGGAATTCGAGGAGAATTGATAGCACCTCATAACCCACAGCAGAATGAGGTTGCAGAAAGAAATAATAGAACGATTGTGGTAGCATCATGAGCTATGTTGCATGATCAGGGCCTATCGTTGCATTTGTGGGTGGAAGCATGTAATACAACAATATTTGTGCAGAACCGTAGTCCTCATCGGATACTTTGCATGAGTAAACCAGAGGAGGATTTTTCAGGTGAGAGACCGGATGTGTCGTATTTTAAAATTTTTGGTTCATATTTTTATTTCCATGTAATCAAATATGTCAGGAAGAATCTAGAGTCAATAGCAGAGGTGGGGATATTTTTTGGGTACACTGATACACCCCACAACTATCAGGTGTATTTTCTAGAACACAGGATGACAGTGGTCAGAAGAGATGTGAAATTAGATGAAGAGAAAGCCATGTGATTCTCCCTTGAGAGGTATCTTTAGTTGCATGCAGTTGAGGAGCTCTTGGCTCCAAAGGATGAATCTCAGGATTTGGAGTATCCACAAGCAGAGGAACAGAGAGTGGTAGAAACAATACATGCAGAGACATCCACCAAATATGGAAGGAAGCGCACCAGAGAGGCTAACATATTATTGCTATATGCAAGAGAGAATGTCGGAGCACCCACATCACATCGCAGTCAGAGAAGGTCCCCAGAGTGGTACACTGGATACATGGCTCATATGAGAAAAGGTATTGAGATAGAACCATCCTCTTTTGAGGCAACAGTGCAGCATCCAATGTGGGTTGATTCCATGGTTGAGAAGTATGATTCCATTATTAGAAACAGTGCATGGGAAGTTGTCCCAAGACCAGTTGGGATGTCAATTGTAAGATAAAGGTGGGTCTACAAGGTGAAGCAGGTAGCATATGGGAGTTTGGAGAAGAACAAGGCCAGATTTGTGGCCAGAGGTTTTCCTCGAGTGGATGGGATTGACTATGATGATACTTTTGCAATAGTCACAAGGTACTCATCTATCAGATCCATCCTTGCACTCTCAATGCATATGGGATGGAAGATACATCAGATGGATGTAAATACATCATTTCTCAATGGATTTATTAAGGAAAAGGTGTACATCGAGTAGCCGGAAGGTTTTGAGACCTTAGACAGAGAGTCGCATGTGTTAAGACTCAAGAGAGAATTGTATGGGTTGAAGAAACCACCTCGTGCTTCGTACACCAGGATCGAAAACTATTTCACTGGGTTGGGATTAATCAAGAGTGGAGCAGATGTTAACCTATATCATATTGTGGTTGATGGTAAGATTTTAAATGTTGTACTTAATTTCGATGATCTGATATTGATAGGTCATGAGCATCTCATAAATTCTTGCAAAGAGGATCTTGCAAGAGAATTTGAGATGAAGGACATGGGATCTTGCACTATTTCCTGGGATTGGAAATATGGCAAAGAGATGGGGATTTATTTGTATCTCAGGGAAAGTATGCCAACGAAATTCTGAGGAAGTTCCACATGAAGGGCGAAAAACCCATGGAGACTCCTCTAGCAGGAAACTAGAGGAAGGAGGATGCTACCCGCGCGAAGTAGTGTATGATATTTTTTACAGGAAAATTGTGGACTTACTCGTGTATTTGGTGAACACACGACCAGACATATGCTATGCAATTAACCATCTTAGTCAAGCTATGGTTAAGCCTACCAATCTCTTTTTGAAGGCAGGAAAGCATGTTTGAAGATACCTTAGAGGCACAGCAGTAGTTTCCTAGTACAGCAGGAAAGCAGAGATGAGTTGCACTTAGTTTAGGAGAGGTAGATTACATGGCAGCCAGTCAGACAGCATGTAAGGCCATCTAGATAAGGAAGACAATTTTTTATTTGTTTGGTTGATAGATGATATGACGGTGATACATTGTTATAACTAGAGTTGCATCAAACTCTCAGTTAATCCATTTTTTCATGACAGGTCCAAGCATATTGATATTTGATATCACCATCTTAGAGATTGTGTCATTAGATTACATTCCCTCGGAGGAGCAGAATGCATTTACATATTGACAAAGGTGTTGGCAAGAAGAAAAATTGAATTCCACAGAGACGGGAACGGGGTAGCAGATAATCCCTTTCTTGTTGGGAGGGAGTGTTGAAATGGCACCAAGAAATGGCACCCAAAGGGGGATTCTGATTTAATTTTCCCTTAAGTAAATTGGAAGAGAAATTGCAATTCCATCTCATGACAACTTGTATTAGTTAACTGAGTTAGGAATACTTAGTTAGCTTAGGAAATTTGAGTTAGGGATCTAATGTTTATTTCTGGTAGAATCGTATGTGCTCTAAGTCTCAAATTTTACAGTAAATCTTAGACATATGTATTCCAAAATACCCAGAAATATTTTTGGGAAATTCCACCCGGATGGGGTTTTATTAAAATAATTAATTATTTTTAATGGGAGCCTAAGTCTAAACTTATGGAATTAAAATAATCAAAGTATGTTAATAGAAATGGGTGTGAAACTTCTATAAAAAGATGGATATTGATTCAATATGATCTAAGCCATTGATTATGTTTTAATATGGGTCTTTGGTTATCCAACGAGAAGATTATACAAAGGACTTCGATGGGCATTTGGAAAACACACTAAGTGAGTCTAGAGATCGAATTTCTCAACTGAGCAGCGCAGAGCAGTCAGAGTATTTGTTCGAGTTGATTCAATTGCAGTAAGGAGCAGTGATATTTCTAGTTGGAATATATTTTCCTGAGCTGGGAATACTTAGCAGAGAAGGCACAGAAGAGGCATCGTAGGGGCTACACTAGGCAGCATAGTGCCACGCAGAGATAGTGTTGTATCCTTGAGGAGATCCAAGATTTTGCTCTGGATTAGTCAAATCCAATTTCAGAGTGTCGAGGTGTGAGACTGGAGGGGCTAGTGATCAGCATCCAGCCAGTAGAACGACCATCATAAGGAGGTGACGCATTCCCCAGCCATAGTGACGCAAATATGTGCAGAGGCAGTGTGGGGTTGTCTAGTTCAGTGTTGGGCCATTTCCAGATCTCTAGTGTTAGTGTGAGGTAGTCCTCACTAGTTCTCTGTCAGTCATATTCTCTGTGGATAGCCATATTTGGGCATTGAGTTATATTCAGAAAATTCTGCTTAATAATATCAAACCCTCATCTTTTGCATCAGTTTTTTCCGTATTGGGTTTTTCTGGGGACTTAGTCCAAAACTAATGGTGCCATGTGTGTATAGTTTTATTCTTTCTCAGATCTTGTTTTTGTGTTTACTTTTCTCTGGTTTATTTATGTAGTGAAGGTTGCACTGTATTTTCTTCAGTATTTACTTGTAGAACATAGTAAATAACTTGTATAAGTTATCAAATAGTAGAAGTAATATCAGTCTGTTGCAATAGGGTTTTGAGTTTATGAATTTTCACATCGAAGAGGAGGCATGTAGAGTATTTTCCTATTTTTAGGGGGTCCAGTTATAGTTATTTGTGAGTTGTAATTAGTTAACTAAATTAATTGATATAAAATCAAGTTAACTAGTTCTAAGTGAGAGATGAGCTAGTGAGAGGTCCGATGAATTAAATATGATTTAATTCACAAGTAGTGATCAATTATTTAACTGATAAATAACTATAAATATTTTTTGCATGTCAGTTCTAAGGAAGGCCCAGTTGAGATTGAGGTTAAAGGGAAGATAACTATCAATTGTATAATTAGAAAATTGTACAAGTCATGTATAGAGTCATCAGGAAGCCTTGGATGAATTTCTCAATCAATTCTTTGGAATTTTCTATTTAATAGGGCCACAATTCCTCTAGGAATGTGTAAGCAAGACTTGGAAGACAGGGGCTAAGAATTGGTTTAAGTATTGGACCGATTTTTCCTAGATCAGAGTGAGACAGTCAGCAGAGTGCTAAGGTTTCTCAGTGAGAGAAATAGCATTGTATTGTTTCATGATCTTTACCATATGCAATATATATATATAGCATGGTTTTGAGCAATTTATTTCCCCATATACATCTTGTGTTGTGTGATCAATTGATTTCATTCTCTTGCTTGTTTGTGATTATGCGATTGTATTTGATTTCTGCAAATTTGTAGAAGTCATTCAGTATTTGGTTTTAGTACATTACATGGTCAAATTGGATCTGTTGGTATAATTTCTACATTTATCTCATTAGTACAACTTCCGTCATTTCCCCACATCTAGTCACTCGTTGGTAGTAACATAAATAGTACCCTTACTATTTATGCTACCTTATCTACTTTGAAATCCAAAATTTGTCGGGGATTGAACCTAAGATCATAGAACAAAAAAAAAAAATCTAAATGAAATAGGGAGAAGAATAATTGTGCTCCATGATGATGGTTGGTATCTAAAGACATCGTTACAACACTTAAGCATAGTTCATTGTGATCATAAAATCACAATTCTTGATAATGAAACCATTTTTTACGATTCATATTTGACCCATAGAACATTTTATGTATAGTATTCATATATAACTAAATTCCTTGAATTATGGAAGATTCAGTCCAAAAACAAGCATTGATAGTCCAAATAGTTTCCATGAAATCCAAATTGTTTCATCGACGAATTGAACATTCTAGTAAACTCATTTCTTGTCTACTAATCAACTTCCTAAGTTGACTTGACCATTCAATCAATTCCTCTAACCACTCAGTCAACAATCTTGCTAGTCAACACTCAACTAATTTTTATGTACTTGGTTAACTAACCTATCAACCACTCAGTAAATCACTTCGCTAGTTTACCACTAGACTCACTTTCTCCTATTAGTTGATCCTTTGAATAACCTTCTCCAAAAGCTACAAATATGTGATGAACCAAAATAACCTTAGGTTACATCTCCCCCCCACCCGCCCCATCAACACAATGTTATGGAGGTTCAAGGGATGAAATAATGTCAGCATGACACTTCCACGCATACCACAACCCACTAATTATAGTTTTCTGAAGCCCAAACATATTTTGTATATTAATGATATCAGCTTCAGATAGTATTTTTTTTAAATATATCAACAATTTGATCACCTTTCCTAAATAATACAACAGTGCCAACCTCCTATTAAACCATCATAAATAGTGACCATGAAGTTCAACATGTATAATGTTATTGTGTGCAACAAGTATGTCAACAACGTAAATTAAACTCTAAATGTCACAATAAATATTGCTGAAGGCTTTGACAAGAAGCCTGATCTTACCCAAGATTTATTGAACCCAAACTTCCTATGCCCTTGCATTAACAACTCCGCATCATTTGAATTCCATAGTCGAAAAAGAGACTACAAGTTGTCCAGTATTGAAGTGAAACATATATCTAGAAGTATATTTTTGGTCATCATTGTTAGCTACCTAGTCAAAGTTGATGAAGTTCACCAATGAATTTGAACTTTAACAATATTAGATACCAAAATAAGAGGTACCTTTAATGTAACAAATGATTAATTTTATAGCTTTTCGATGGCTTTCTCATGAATCCTACATTAATTGAGAAACCACACTAACAATAAAAGAAATGTCAAGTTGAATGTGAGTTAAATAAATAAGTCTGCCAACTAGTTGTCGATAAAGGGTAGCATCAACTCTCAGAGATTGACACTCTTTAGTCAACTTAATACCCAACTGAAAGGGTGTAGCACATGGCTTATATTTATGCATCTTAAATCATTTCAACAAATTCCAATACACATTTATATTGAGATAAAATTATACCATTATGTAATTTAAAAACTTTGAGACCAGGGCCCCAAGGGTTAGCTCAATTGGTTGACTCCCCGCTTGAAGTACTCCTCGATTGAGAGGTCACAGGATCAAATCTCCTCGATGCCTGTGGGGTTAGGCCTCAATGTTAGGCCGACAGTAGATACCCCCGGGAGGATTTACTGCAATTTCTTAAGACCGTGGATGTAGCTGGTACGTGTGTGTGGGCACATAGGAATGTGAACCACCAGGAAAAAAAAAAAAACTTTGAGACCAAGAAATAAATGCAAAAGAAAAAGGTTTATCATCTCAAAGGTGTTAACAAGTTTACTCTTCAATGTAAAAACTTGATTAGTGTTATTTACAATTATAACCAAATAATTAACATAGATAACAATAATCAAAGTATTACCATTAATGTGTAAGACATAAATATTGTGATCAAATTCATAATGTTTAAAACCAATATTGAGAAATATTTGATCAATTTTAGCATATCAAGCCTAACAGGCCTACTTCAAACCATACAAAAAAAAATTCAATCAACATACAAGGTTGGAATCTATTAAAAAGCGAGGAGGTTGTTCCACGTAAATCTCTTTAGATAAGAAACCATGAAGAAAGGCACTCTTAACATCCATCTAATGAATTTTCCATCCAAAATGATTTGTAAGGGAAAGGATTAGTCGAACATAATTCATATTTCAACATACGAAAAGGTTTCAATGTACCAATGTCTTCTTGCTATGAAAATAATTTTGCAACAAAATTATCCTTATGACACTCAACAACACCTTCAAAAGTGGATTTCATCTTATATACCCATCGACACTTCATCGCATTATTCCCTTGTGGTCGAGGAACTAAGACCCAAATGTGACTCTTCTTAAGAGAATCAACCTTAACCTACATATTTTGTTCCCATTCACGTTGTCCATGTGTATCAACGTAGGATTCTAGATTACAAGTTACATGAACATAATATATCAATGTAATATTGGCATATTTATTCTAAATGGGAGTCTATCAACTTGAGGAAACATCACCAACATCAATTCTAGTGGCTTCAATTATTTTAGCATCTCACCGAGGCAAAAAAGAAGTTAGCGAACTAATATTTACTTCAAAAAATCAATCAAGAGAGGTTACAATTTCAATCATAAATTACCATCAGTTAATTGACTCAAAAATAGTTGTTGACAGAGTGGTTGAATGACTAAAAAAAGGGCAAATGATCCATTGTCTTTAATAATATCAAAAGGATGACTATGAAACATTCCATAAGAATTCAACAACTTAATTCTAGAATATTTTTCATCTAAGATTACATTTCTCCCTATAATTATTTGTTGTTAGATACGATTTTAAATTTTTAGAGTATCCCATCATGATGCAAGAATAACTCTTTGCATCCAATTTCTTTCTGTGCTAGTTATAAATATGCACCCAAGAAATAGATATAAAACTTTGAGGTGGTTGACTAGGGGATTTTTACTACACTATCAATCGACTAGAGTCACATAATTGATAGCTTTAGTGAGAACAAGGTTTAGGAGATAACTAACATAGTAAATAAATTAAACCTAAAACTTTGTTAGTAAATATTTGGCATGTAAAATACATTGAGCAATCTTGAGTAAGGTTAAATTCTTATGATATACCATAATATTTTGTTGAGAAGCATGGGGTATCAGCCTCTACAAAGATATACTTGACTTAACAAGGTATTCTTACAATGGCTTATTCCCATACTCGCCTCAATTATCATATCTGAAGCATATAATGGGTCAACCACATCATTTTTCATCTAATTCCCTAAATTCCTTGAATCTTTCAAAGACATGATTCTTATTCTTCAAGAAATAAAACCAAGTAAACTTTGATAAATCATCAATAAAGGTTAAAATATACTTTTTTCCTACCAATGAGATTTACTAATGTAGCAAAGGTCATTTTGAACCAACTACAATGGTTTCTATGTGTGGCATGCTTTCCCGGAGTCAAAAAGTGCTTGATGATGCTTTCCTAGCACACATCTTCTACAAAACACTCGATAAACTAGCACTTATGTTCTATGTTTCCATTATCTTCAAACTTCAAAAATTCATATGTTCAATTCACTCATGCCATAAAAATATTTTGATCATTGGTCTATGTAATGAGAGAAATTAGTTTAGCATCTAGTCAGGACGAGTCATGGAACTTATAAAATCCATATTTTGAGTCAAGAACCCTTTCGACAACAATCAAATTTCCTTTTATCATATCTTAAACAAAGAACTAATTTAGCCAAAATTTGATGATTTACCAGTCTATGTTAATTGGTAAATTGGCAATGGGTTTGCACTTAGACTAAGCACATTATATGTATTAATAATTCTACCATTTCGACAAGGTATGTTATCATGATTAGAAATGTCGAGAGAAAAATCATCGGTTAGATAAATATTTTTATTAGTATCCTTGGCCAAGGAGAAAAATAAAGAAACATCATTTTTCATATGATGAGTGCAACTATAATCAACTTCCCATTCATTCTACACAATTTGAGCATGCAATGCTTGAATTTTGATTGAGAAAGTGGAGTTTTCAACCAAATGACTAGTTGTTCTTTTAGCTGACACATTTCCTTCAGTTGTATAACCTTCTCCTCAAATTCATCATGTTTCTTTCAGAAATTTTTCTCATCATATCCTGGCTTCCCATTGTAGTCACATGTCTTCTTCTTTCAATTATTCCTCGTCGATATCGATACATCACCCTTCTCTTTAAAAAAAAAAAAGGTGGAATTCCAACTTGCTTCCTTTCTCTTTCTGATTCGACTTTCACTTTATTTTAGGAAGTGAGCTTGGTTTTTACCATCAACCTTTCCTTCATCAAGTAACCCATATTAATACTTGATCAAAAAATCATATAAAGTGTCAAAGGTGTAGTGCTTACCATATTCCTTGTGCGATCTTAATTTGGTGTAGAATGAAGAATATATCACATCACAATATGTTTTTAAATTCAATACGACCAGTTTAATGAGATATCCATATTTCTTTAAAAATATCTTCCCACATTCACCCAGATTCAATTATAGTGCTTTGACATGAGCTAGATCTAAGATAATGTTCATTCCTTTTAAAGGAATGGGGATCAAGAGAGATCAAATATTTCTCGAAGTGTGTGACCTAAATTTCATTTATTTTTTCACATATAATCTTTAACTTATTCTAGACCTCATGAGCATAGTCAATACCACTCATATGAAAATCAATTTCCCAATAAATATAAGTCATAATTACACCAACGACCTCGTCTTTTTTTTTCAGATAATTACAAACTTCATGTGATCATCCTTCGAATTTGGAATAGAAATCTTCATATACTACCATATCCCTTTGATCTTCAATATGGTTTCCATTTATAGTGCCCAAACAGCATAAATTTTTCCATTCAAAATGATATGATCAATCTTCTAAGCCATCTTGGAATTTATAAAAGATCTTATCTATTCCAAAAAAAAAAAAAATTGGTTAACAAATTAATCAACGCAAAGTCAATCACTGCAAAATATGACTCAACATGATTTAAAAGCAACAGGTTAAGGTCAAATTTTATATCTCTAATACCATTTTTGGGATTGAATATGAGAACATAAAATAAAAGACAAAATATAAATGAAATACATAAAATATTAATTATGCTCCAATATGATAGGTGGTGTTTAAAGACATTGTTATAGTATTTGAGCATGGTGCATTGTGATAAAAACATTACAATGCATGATAATGAAGATATGATGAGTTTCGTTTATTTTTTATGATTCATATTTGACCCTTAGGGTCCTTTTTTTATAGTTTCCAAATTCAACTTCCTAGAATTGTGGAATATTTGGTCCACAAACGAGCATTGATACTTCTAACTCTTATGTGAAATATACGTTATTCTATTGACTAGTCGATTGTTCTATTTGACTCATTTTTCATTGACTATTTAAGTACATAAGTCAATGTAACCATCCAATATATTCCTTTAACCACTCAATCAATGGTCCCATTAGTCAACCACTGGAACCAATTGATCATTATCCAATTACTTGACCAACATGTCAACCACTTAGTTGACTACTCTGCCAGTCGACCACTTAACTAACTATATCCTATTAGTCAATACTTTGACTAACTGTCTCTAGAAGCTTCAAAGATGTGATGAACCAACATAACCTTAGGTTCCAACATGTGGATTTTCATTTCCCTAAATTTTTCCAAGGCTCTTGGTCATCATTAGTGTTTAAATCAACATTACAATGCTTAACTAGATTTTAGGTATAAATATATGCATGGATGTACTACTAATCTCAAGTATTTCAATAGATTAAATTATGGGATTATTATTTTTATTGTCATTATTTTGTAGTTGATGAATAGATCCTCTAATAAAACCATTTAGGTGGTCATTTTTATTGAATTGTAATATCCCAAATCTGGAATATTTTGCTTTCTCGGGAATATCTTGAGATATTCCCAATTCCTTCTTCAGTGAGCTATCACAAGTCCATTTCAGAGATTGACTATTTGGGCATTTACAGGATATGACTCCTTCCAAAGAAGGGAGAAATCTTGAGGCTAGCTGGCCCTTCACAGAGTCTGTCTATGGATATGCAATATTCCACCTCGGGAATTTCTGCCACAGGGTCCTTGAGGACGCTGTATAAGGAAGCTGCTGCATAAATAAGACAAACCACCACTAGGATGCCCTAGAAAAACTCATATACAACTCCCTTGCAGAAAATGAACTCAAATAAATTCATCTAGATGGGTTATACAGATCTCCCCAAACTAGATCTCTAAAACAATGCTCAATGAGAGAGCTTACTGCAATATGTGAACATAATGTTAACTCTGCAATTATGAAATGCACCATAAGAGGTAAAAATTCTATAGCCATCGTTATATTATGATATCAGTAGTAAAATACAAGAAATATCATGGGGGACAAGCCACTCAAGCTTTGAGAACCATCCTCCAATACATGAACAATGAAATACATGAATAGCTGCAACTCCACAAAATGTCAGAGTAGCTGCAACTATGCAGTGTATAGGAAGGTATGAGCTGCTAAATATGAATAAATAAATGTGGCTGAAGGAATACAAGAAATAAGCCCAAGAACAAGAAATGGGCTAAAATACAAGATTTCTAGCCAATCTATGAAGATTGCTAGAAATGTCGGAGAATATAAAATGTGACAACAGAGTTGTCACTGCAACTAATACAAGATGTGAATGAGGCTGTGGCTGATCTGAAATGTGATTGCCCTCCTCTTATAATGAATATAATACAAAGTGCTGATCACTTTGTCTCAGAAACATCCTCCTCTAAAGCTCCAAAAACCCCTCTCTCACTACCTCCTCCAAAATAACACAGTTTCCTCCATGGACTATGCAGTGGGAGATGATGGAATGTTGGCCCATTCCAACTGATCTGAAATAAGCCCAGGAATCCTCCTTGCAGCTCCTCCAATGAATAGATCCCTCCACCACTGAAGAAAACAAGCTAAGAATACTCCATGAGTTCCTCCTTTTCTGCCCCTAGCAACAAAACGTCATCTCTGTTGCAGAAATAACGCTGTGGCTGATGGTATTAGCTATGGCCAATGCCAAATTGAGGAAAATCAGCTCATTCCTCATCCTTCCTTGAGGAAGAGGTATGGATTCCTGACCGGGAACACCCTAGTGCCCGAGGGCACCATCACCCTGCTGAACAGCCCGGGGATGCAAGCTTTGCAGACCCAAAGTTTGAAACTCTAAATCATAACCTAATGAAAATGGGCTGCCATCTCCTCCATATAAAGTGAGAGAACTCTTCTCCACCACGTCCCACCAATTTGGGTTTCCACCCTTGCATGAATGCCTTCCCTCCAAAACTACGCAGCTTCTCTAGGAAGCCTCTTCCTCCTTGGGCAGCACTGTTGACTTTAGTCAAAGGTGACTAATCAAGTGAGCTGGGTTCCATTCACACCCTTGGTGTTTACTTCAGCTGCTTTATTCTCCTCCTTTTCACATGAGGAGTGTTATTTGTTCATCTAAAAGGGGCTAAGGTGTCTCCTTGCCCATTTTATTAAACAAAAATAAAATGTGCAACTATAATATTCCATTTTAGCTTGAGGCTAAAATTGGGAATATTACAGTCCTCCCCTCCCACATGTTGCTTTCCCTCAAGCAACTGCATAGATAGAACAAAAATCTTCTCCCCCTTCTCCTCTTGTGGCCTCCTCATCAATGGTCCCACCACTACTCAAATATGTTGCAATGAATATGTCCTCCAATTCTCTCTCCCAAGTATGCAAGCTGTCAACAATGCTCATCATGGAAAGATAGAAGGTGTAGTGGAATCCTTCCTGTTGTGCTAACACCTCCTTAAGGTAGGAGTGATGATATGCATGGGAAAATTCTACTCCCAATGATGATCCTCTCATCCATGCAATCATCCAAGTGAAAATCTCACCCCTGATTTCTACAATGAGTTGGGGTTGAATGGAGAGTTGTTTTGGTTTCCCATGATGGCCCTCTCTCCATATACTACTCATATGGGGTTGCCTTTGTCTTTGGGCTGGAAAAGTATGGCCTCCAATAATGGCCCAAGCTACCCCATCAAGAAAAATCAGCCATGATATGCCTTTGCAAATTCTTCCAATGGTCCCTCCCACAAGAAGGTACAAGTAGCAATGTAGCAATCATGGTTTGCCCATGGTGTCTCCTGCAAGATAAAGCATATACAATGGGGAGAATCATGCTCCCAATGGGTTGTACATATAATACTCTCCAAATAATGCTCCTCGTGAGTGTACAAACATCAGGAGCAATATACAATAAAATCAAGTTGCCAAATGACAACTGGAGAGCGGTTCAAAGTTCCACTCCATGGAACCTGCGCAGTGCCTCTTGGCCTGACTCAAAATCACAAATAATAAGTGATGTAATAGCCACTTTTTTTCTGCCACAACATCTCATCATAAGATAGAACATGAGAATACAAATAGGTGTCAATGGTGCACACCAAGAAACATGTGGCTTCCCCCACAACCATCATAATAATAGCTAGAATCAAGGCTACAAGTAGCTGCAAGTACATCATATCAAATGCAAGAAGGGATGATCCTCCTTGAGACAATAGGCTGCTCATATGAAGTAAAGAGGTACAAAATGGAATATACCTTCTCTACCATGTACTTGAGACCTTGAGCTGAAATGGCTCATCTGAATGCTCTCCCTCTCCTCCAATGAGTAAGGGAATGGCTGTGCCAACCTCTCCAATAATCAACCGGACTATGCATCTATCCATATGCTGATGAATATCGTGATGAATGCCCTCCAAAGTGAACTCCTCTAGCAAGGCAAAGTATGCATCGAAAGGCATAGCTAGGAAGTCCTTATATGTTGCATGCAATAGTGTCTCCTTGAGTCTAGAAGCTCTAGTCAAGAAGAGTCTACCATGATGATAGATGATCATATCATCCACTAAGTATCTTCCATCTCCATCAAGGCCCTCCAAGAATCATGCATGCACCAAGATCCTGGGGAATACTCAACCAAGGCTGAGTCCTCCATCCTGGATCAATCCTCCATATAGACAGCGCTGGTGTTCTGCAAAATGGTGCTCCATCACGCTGTTGCCTGCTACCTTGACATCCCCTCCTGCCAAAGTCATCCTCCAATGTTGTTGCCATGCCATCATGTAGCTACTCATGCTCAAGAGAAATGATGATCTTTAAAAATGAGCCTCCCATGAGAGACTATCACCTCCAAAGAATCTCCCGATCCTGGGCAAGTAAGCATGAGTGGCCTCCATCTATTCCAATGCATGAAAGAGTTCTCCCCCAAGGAAGTACCCTCTCTCTCACCAAACCTATGGAGCAGTCATCCAGCATCATGAAGATGATATCCTCCATCCATGCAGCAACTCCATCTGCGCAGTAAAGCTGATGAGAATGGGTGGTACTGAAAATGAGAGAGTGTATCGCTCCTCCTTGTGCTCATCCCCAAACTCTTTGCGTTGTGTTGGATTCCTCTAATGTCTCCACCTCTCTGGAATCCAAGAGTGGTGAACCAAATAGCATGATGCCTCTCATCATCTCTAGATCAAGTGGCCTCCCAAGTGGAAAAGCCTCCAAAAATGAGACACCAAGATAGGAAGTGGATTGTATATGAGAGGAATGAAAGGTCCTCTCCCTCTACTGCGCAGTGCAGTCCCTCTCCTATGTGAAGAGAATCTCTAAAATAGATAAGGGTGAATGTCCATCATCCCTTCATGATGATCCTTCTACTCTTCTTCTTCTTCTTCCAATGGAGCAGCGTTGTAGGTTTTTCTATGCACCTCCTCTCTACCAACATGTAAGTGTGTCTCCTCCCCAATGAGAGGCCTTGTATCTTGGCCTTCCTTTGAGATAAATATCTCCACACCCTCACAAATTGAAGAGTGCCCTTCATATAATGGGGGCCTTGCCTCTAGCAAGCCATTCTTTTGATTTACTCCCCCTCTAGAAAGATGGAATGATCTTTGTTGCATGGTCCCCTTCCATGCATGCAAAGTGTTTGAAGTTTTGTCACACCATGTTTCACATTGGTTTTCATTAATCCCCTTTGCAAAACTCTTTGTGACTGCAACATATGATCTCTCATTTGCATGAGGACATGAAATAGAACTCTAAAATCAATTATCATGAATCATACCTTTGATTTTGCAGTGCTGCTCCTCCAAAGGCCTCAATTCCTTTCCTCCACCCTTCTTGCAGTAGCTATGGGCAATGTACTATGATGTAGATCTGCATGTGTGGCTGAATTCTCACACCCTTCATGAAAATAGCTAGGTCTTGCTCCATCCACAAACCCCTTTCATAAAATTCCTCCAAATTTTCCCTTTCATCAGATCTTCAATGGTGTTCCCAGTGGTCTAGAAAAGAAGAAGGGAAACCTCCTCTTCCTTCATTCCTTTTCCTTGTTTCCTTTGTCAATATCCTCTCCTTGGAGAGAAGCTCCTCTTGCTGATGGAAATAGATCTTGGGCACAGGCTGAGCCAAGATCATGCTCTGATACCACTGTAATATCCCATATCTGGAATATTTTGCTTTCTCGGTAATATCTTGAGATATTCCCAATTCGTTCTTCAATGAGCTATCACAAGTCCATTTCAGAGATTGACTATTGGGGCATTTACAGGATATGACTCCTTCCAAAGAAGGGAGAAATCTTGAGGCTAGCTGGCCCTTCACAGAATCTATCTATGGATATGCAATATTCCACCTCAGGAATTTCTGCCACAAGGTCCTTGAGGACACTATATAAGGAAGCTGCTGCATAAATAAGACAAACCACCACTGGGATGTCCTAGAACAACTCATATGAAACTCCCTTGCAGAAAATGAGCTCAAATAAATGCATCTAGATGGGTTATATAGATATCCCCAAACTAGATCTCTAAAACAATGCTCAATGAGAGAGCTTACAGCAATATATGAACATAATGTTAACTCTGCAATTCTGAAATGCACCATAAGAAGGAAAATGCTACAGACATCATTATATTATGATATCAGCAGTAAAATACAAGAAATATCATGAGGGACAAGCCACTCAAGCTTTGAGAACCATCCTCCAATACATGAACAATGAAATACATGAATAGTTGCAACTCCACAAATTGTCGGAGTAGCTGCAATGGCACAATGTATAGGAAGGTATGAGCTGTTGAATATGAATAAATACATATGTGGCTGAAGGAATACAAGAAATAATCCCAAGAACAAGAAATGGGCTGAAATACAAGATTTCTAGCTAATCTATGAAGATTGCTAGAAATGCCAAAGAAAATGAAAAATGTGACAACTGAGTTGTCACTGCAACTGAACCAAAATAAGAATGAGGCTATGTTTGATCTGAAATCCAAGTGCCCTCCTCTGATAATGTCTCTAATACAAAGTGCTTATCACTTTGTCTCAAAAACACACTCCTGATGAGCCCAATGAAACCCTCTCTCACTACCTCCATAAAATAACGCAGTTTCCTCCATGGAATGCGCAGTGGGAGATGATGGAATGTTGGCCTATGCCAACAGATCTGATATGAAGCCCGGGAGTCCTCCTTGCAACTCCTCCAATGAGTGGATCACTCCTCCACTGAAGAAAACAAGTCAAGAGAGACTCCATGAGTTCCTCTCTTGCTGCCCCCAACAACACAACGTCCTCTCTACTGCAGAAATAACGTTGTAGAAGATGAATGTAGCTGTGGCCAATGCCGGATTGAGGAAATGTAGCTCAATCCTCATCCTTCCTTAAGGAAGAGGTAGGGATTCCCGACCAGGAACACCCTAGTGCCCGAGGGCACCATTACCCTGCTAAACAGCCCGGGGATGCAAGCTTTGCAGACCCAAAGTCTGAAACTCTAAATCATAACCTAATGAAAATGGGCTGCCATCTCCTCCATATAAAGTGAGAGAACTCTTCTCCACCATGGTCCCACCAATTAGGGTTTCCACCCTTGCATGAATGTCTTCCCTCCAAAACTGTGCAGCTTCTATAGGAAGCCTCTTCCTCCTTGGGCAGCGTTGTTGACTTTAGTCAAAGGTGACTAATCAAGTGAGTTGGGTTCCATTCACACCCTTGGTGTTTACTTTAGCTGATTTATTCTCCTCCTTTTCACATGAGGAGTGTTATTTGTTCATCTAAAATGGGCTAAGGTGTCTCCTTGCCCATTTTATTAAACAAAAATAAAATGTGCAACTATAATATTCCATTTTAGCTTGAGGCTAAAATTGGGAATATTACATGAAGCTAAAGCATCATTTGAACTATTCTACCTACTATAATTATGTTTTTGTAATTTCAAAGTTGTAGATCCGTTATTTTGTCTAAGTGGTAGGGTGGAATTTCGATTAGAGAAGTCAATAACAAGTGAAAAATGAGTTTATATATTTTCACCTCTTGGATTGGTGAAAATCTATGTATCATTAACATCATTAGGAATAGATATAGCAGGTTTTTCTTCACTAGAATTTTCATCATTTTTATTTCTACAATTCTAATTAAAAGTGTCAAACAACACTTCTTATTACAAGGATTTACAAAAAATATGTTTCCATTACCATGGACCCTATCATCATTGGCATTAAATGAGAGAATATATTTTGTGTAACACATTTAGGAGGAAGGGCTAAAGTATCACTAGTAATGTTTTTCAAATTTCATTTTCCCTCTTTTCTCTTATTTTTTATGATTTTTTTAAACATTTGATTTTAAATCATTTTGCATATTGCTTGAGTGAAATACTTACACTTAAATTATCAATTTGAAAAATGCATGAAATATAGTTCTTGTAATGAGTTAGAAGGTTAAGTCTGTGGCGTCTTGGTTAAACGGTGATGAGGCGCGCTGTTATGGCACCCATCACAGGTTCAATTCCCTTCTCCGATTGGATGGAGTAAAAAAAAAGAGAGAAAAAAAAAAAGAAAAATGAAAGGTCCTACCAAGCTTACAAAAAAAAATGAGTTAGAAGGTTAAGAATCCAAAATACCACCATTCTTAGTTTTGTCAACTTAGCACTAATCAATCCCTTTTTATTACATGCTATAGAGTCTTGGGCTTACATAAAATGTTCATTATTGTGGATTTGAGCAAACACTCTCAATGCATATGATGAGTTAGGTTTGTTATTTTTCTATTATTTTCTATGTATTATTGTTGATGAATTTGGAGAGAATATAATTCATTAAAAAGAGGGTACACCAATGTATGTAGCATTTCCAATATTCCATCTACAGTTATCACAAAAAGAACAATAACACAAATACATTTATATGTGCATGCTTTCAACATTTATCCTTGCTACAACCAATTGTATGCACTGAATATATCTAACATTATTGTTTTCAATTTTTGTGTACAGCTTAGTAGTTCATTCATGACATTTCCATTTACTATATGAGGATATATAAAATTTGTGTTTCTATAACTATATTGTTCACTATGAAAGTGATAGAGTAATAGACAAAACAATTGTAGATTGGTTTATAATAGCTAAATTATTGCTATTATAAAACAATCTAAATTTATAGAAATGTGTGAGCCTCTTCCAAAAATATTTCATCTTGTCTAATCTTTTCATGAAAAAACTAACTAGATATATGAAAAAAAAGATCCAATTAAATACATTATTTTATGATAGTGAAGAGAATTGTATCTTCAATTGGACTATAATAGAATAGAACATATCATTTTACATCCATTCATTTATAAGTTATTTAACAATTATTAAAATTAAATCAGAATTACATGGTTGTTAGGAAAGCATCAACCCTAATTTATGGAAAAGGAAAAAAAAAAAAAATTAGATTAAGTTGTGATTATGGTGGTAGAGCAATTAAATATGAAGATTTAAGATTAAGGTTTTCAATAATTTATTCTTTCGTATATATAATTTCACTTGTCTATTATATACTTCAGTTGCCTATTTTAAACATGTACAAAAATGTATTGATAAAATCTCCTCTAAAATATATAAAAATACATCTAAAAACATATGTATTAAAATATAAATAAAACATAATTTAAAACAATAAAAAATAAAATAAAAATATAACAACTATATTAAATACAATTATATAAAAATTTATATTATTACAATCTTCATAAAACATATTTAATATATACAAAATTTAATTATAAAAATATAAATATAACTTTACTAATATCTATATCATAAAATTTATAAAAATAACTTTAACATTTTAAAATGTAAATATGGTTAACCAATTACAGATTAAACATCATTTAGTTGACAAGCGTGAGTATATGATAAAGAACCTTTCCCACTTCAGCCAAACCTGTGCCATACTTAAAAGCTTCTATAAACATTTAGAACAAATATATAAAATATGTAACAAACATGAACTTTTCCAAAGAATCTATAAAAGAGAGCTTGCATGCTTTAGTGTGAAGAACCTTCAGTCATTCTGTATATGGACCATGCGAGGGCCACAAGTGCAAAGGATATGGGGAACTTAGGAATTTGGGGTTGTAGAATTTTGAGAAACCATTCATTGTGAATCACATAATGTCAACAGGTAGCTAAAGGGCAGGTAGAGTTAAGTTTAGTCTGTGTTTTTTAAAAGTTTATATAGGTTGAATTGAGATTAGTGTAAATGTTGATAAATATTAATTCATAATAAATATTAAAATACTATTTTATTATTATAAAAAATAAAATTATTATAAATTTATTTTATTAATAAATAAGACAAAAAAAATTTTTAAAAAATTACAAATTTAAATATTTAATCTCTTTAAATATTTGATAAATACATAATTAAAGTAAACATATATAATAATAATCTAGTAAGCACAATTGAAATACTCATAATTAGTAATAATTTAAACACAGATATAAAATATATAGAAATAAACCCAGTAGACTTATAAAATATATATATATAAAGAGTTAAATAAAAATAAACTCCAAATAATGATACACCAATCACTTTAAAACATTAAAATTTAACAATCACCTTAAAAAATTAAAATGTACTCTTATCTATCTTATCTCATTTATAGATTTCAGTAAAATTAGTTACTTATTAAAATGGAGAAAATATTCAACACTCTAAATTCTGATTATATTAATCACATGTCCAAAATCGTGTAGCAAAATAGTAGTACACATGTAATTTAACAATCACCTTAAAACATGAAGGTGTACTCTTATATCATCTATAGATTACTTATTATAGATTTCAGTGTAATTAGCTACTTATTAAGATGAAGAAAATATCCAACAATCTAAATTCTGATTATAGTAATCACATGTCCAAAATCCTGCAGCAGTCCTGCAATCTTCGTGGTCTTGAATACACACTGTGGGGTGGGAATCCAATAAGAGGAGTTGGGATGTTCCATCTGTACAAACATTTAGAGTGATGACATGTTAGAAAATGAAATCAACTTAGTGAGTTATATTAATAATTTGTGCAAGATTAGGAAATTAAATCAGTGATGTCTATGTCTTTTTTTCAAGTGAAAAAGTTAAGTTTAGAGTAGCTTTCAAGCTTATATAGTCTTGTTAGATTAGAATTTGACAACAAAACTAGTGATCTCAACAGATAGACTAATTTTACGAAATTAAATTAAATCATTTATTAATGATATTTATTAACAATTAGAAATTGGACCAGCACCAGAGCACAGATAACCAATATAGCAGAGTCCAAGAAACTAAATCAAGTGATTTCAATCAATAATTTTGTGCGAAATTAGGTTACGCAGTACTCACCTTTGGGGCTGCACCAGTTGAAGCTGAGGCTAGGGTGCAGAAATATTCTCATTTCTCGCTGTTCACCGAAGATTTAAGGCGCCCCAGAAAGAGAACAGCATGCACGGCCTTTTTAAGTATCTTCATTTTGATCTTCCCATGGTGCCCTGGAAACTTCATGTCACTACGGCGCGATAGGTACCTCTTCACAATTGCAATCTTCTCCTGCACCGATGGGGTCTTTTGCAACATCTCCAGAAGCTCCTGTAGCGACAGAGGAAAAGGATTTGAGTCAGTACGCGATAGAATCTTATGCAAGATCGGGATCTGCTTCTGCTGTAATGGAGGCTTTCCCAAAATCCCCATAACTTCTGGTAGCGAGTTGATGTCAGCACGCAATGACAAAAGCCTCAACAAGGTTGAGACTTGCTCCTCCATCGATGGAGGCTTTCCCAATTTCTCCAGACTCTCTTGTCGCGATGGAGGCCTTACTAGTTCCGCCATACCTTTCACAAGCTGCTATTGTGGAAGCCTGTGAAGATGATGATGATATTCTCGTCACCTTCATATATATATATATATATATATATATATATATATATATGAGCTTTCCATGGCCAAAAACATTACATGAGCATCTTTATCTTTTATTTTTACCCACTCCTTTAGAGCATGGATTCCCTTTACATAATTGTATTATATTTGTGCAAATTATTCTCATGTTCTCGTGTGAGCGCAATGTCTCATATTGCATAAATTCTTGTTCTGAATTCCTCAAAGCAGCATAAATACCCACAAATATCAATGGCTTTTTCCTTTATAATTATTATGTTATAATACATAACAATTGTATACTAATCATCAATCTTATCAATAATATAAATAATAATTTAAAAAGATATAATACCAATAAATAAATTGGTAAAATAAATAACGAAGTAATAAAATACTTGTATATTAGTTATTATTTTTATTAATATTTAAATAGAATAAAAATATTAATTAAAAAAATTAATAAGAATAAATAAATTGATAAAATAAATAATGAAATAATATTAAAAATAATTAATAGTAATAGTTGAATAATTGTAAACTTTATAGTCATTTTTTTAATATAGAATAGTAATCTTTTATATAGCTTTTTGCTCTTTTTTAGGGTTTTCATGTTTAGTGCCCAAACAATATAATTTTTTCTATTCAAAATGATAAGATTAATATTGGAAACCATTTTGAGAATTCTGAAATATCTTTTCTATTAAAAAAATAAGTTTTGGTCAACAACTCAATCAACCCACATTTAATCACTATAATTTAAAGAAAACATATCTAGGTCACATTTAATAACTACAAGAGTTGACTCAACGTAATTTAAAGAAAACAGATCTAGGTCAGAATTGATAGCTCTCATGGGACTTGAACTAAGAACATAAAAAAACAAAAAATAAATAGACAAAAGAATAATTATGTTTCAAGATGATGAGTGGTGTTTAAAGACATTGTTATAGTACTTAAGAATGGGGCATCGTGATCATAAACATCACAAAGTATGATAATAAACAATCATGAGTTCCATCTATTTTTAATGATTCAAATTTGCCCTATAGGGTCTATTATTTATGGTGTCAAAATTCAATTTCAAAAATTCATAAACATCACAATGCATGATAATAAACAATCATGAGTTCCATCTATTTTCTATGATTCATATTTGACCCATAGGGTCCATTATTTATGGTGTCAAAATCCAATTTCCTAAAATTATGGAATTTTTGGTCTACAAATAATGGTCGATAGTTCCAATAATGTTCCAATAATTCTGTGAAATCTGCATTGTTTCATCAACTAATTGATTGTTCTAATTGACTCATTTCTCATGGGCTAGTCAAGTACCTGAATCAACCTGACCATCCAATCTATTCCACTGACCACTTAATTAATGGTCTGGTTAGTTGATCCTTCAACAATTGTTCACTATTCAATTACATTACCAACCTATCAAACACTTATTCAAACGCTTTGTGATTCAAGCACTGAAATAATTGTTTCTTATTAGTCGATCCTTAAACTAATTTCTCCCGAAGGTCCAAAAATGTGATGAACCAACATAACCTTAGGTTCTAACAACATGTTAATATTTTAGTTTCTTATATTTATCCAAGGTTCTTAATCATCATTAGTGTTTAAATCAGCATTATAATTTTCAGCTAAATCACAAGTATGGATGGATACTACCCATCTCAATTATTTCAATATATTCAATTGTGTGATTATTATTTTTATCACATTATTATTTACTTGATGAATGGGTCCCCAATAAAATCATTTAAGGTGATAGTTTGTGTTGAAGAAAAAGCATCATCTGAACTATCTTACCTAGTATAATTATGCTTTTGCAGTATTCAAAGTTGTAAATTTGTTGTTTATTTTAAATGGTAGGGTGGAATTTTGGTTAGATAAGCCACCAATGAGTTTCTACAGTTTCACCTTTTAGATGGGTGCAAATCTATGGATCATTAACATCCTTAATAATAGATCTAATAGGTTTGACTTCACTATAATTTACATCATCTTGATTTTTACAATTCTCCTTAAAAGTGTCAAACAAGGCTTCTTATTATAAGGATTTGCAAACAAATATTTGTCCATTATCATGAAATTTACTATCATTAACATTAAATGAGACAATATATTTTTTGTGTGACACCTTTAGGAAGAAGAGTTATAGTATCTATTGTAATGCTTTTCAAAGTGACTTTTTCTTTTTTGGATGATTTATTTAAAACATTTGATTTCAAAAAATATTGCATATTACTTGAGTGAAATACATACACTTAAATTATATATTTGAGAAAATGGTGAATATAGTTATTGTGATGAGTTAGAAGGTTAAGAATCCAAAATACCACCATGCCTAGTTTTGTCAACTTAGCACTAATCAATCCATTTTATATATATGATCTAGAGTCTTTGGGTTAAATAGCATGTTCACTTTTGTGAATTTCAGTAAATTTTGTCAATGCATATGATGAGTTTAATTTTCCACTTTTCTATTATTTTCTTTATATTATTGTTAATGAATTTGGAGTGAAGATATTTCATTAAAGAAAATTGCACAATGTATATAGCATTTCCAATTTTCCATCTAAAATTATCACAAAAAGAACAATAACAAAAATACCTTTGTATTTGTATGTTTTCAACATTTATCCGTGCTACAACCAATTATTGAAATTGAGAGATATATGCAATGAATATACCTAAAATGGTTGGTTTTTGTTGTTGTGTACATCTTAGGTTTAGTTGTGACATTTCCATATGGAATCTGTATTTTTCTAATTATAGTGTTTACAATTAAAGTGATAGATAGAATAATTATAAATAGGTTTACAAGAATTAAATTATTATAATTATAAGATAATATAAATTTATATAAATGTGTGAGTCTCTTCCCAAAATTCTTCATGTCAATAACAACATTTTTTTATAATCAAATTAATTAAATATGTTAAAAAGAAAATCTAAATAAATTTTCCACTTTATGATGTTGAATAGAATTATACATGCAATTGGAGTATAATAGAATCATTACATGCTTCCATATATAGAACATGTTATTTTGACATCTATTTCTTTGAAAATTATTAATATTATAATATAATTACATTGTTGCTTGGAAAACATTTATCTCAATTTAAAGAAATAAGAAAAACACAAAATAAAATAATTTTTTTATAAGTCAAGTTGTGATTATAATGGCCAAACTACTAAAGATTTAAATTGTATTATAATTTTCAATATTTTATTTACTAATGTATCATTTTATCTATCTATTTTAAAATGTGCAATAATAATAATAATAATAATTTTGAAAGATGAAACACAATTCAAAACAATACTAATTAAAATTTATAATATTTATATGTTAAACTTACCTTAAATACAATTTTACAAAATTTATACCAATAAAATCTTCATATACACATATTTAACTTATACAAAATTTAATTAAAATAATAAATATAAATCTATTAATATTAATATGATAAAATCTATAAAAATAACACTTGCATTTTAAAACTTATTAAGTATTTTGAACAAATTAATATGGGCATCATACCTCAACATCTTGAATTGATCAGCTTGGCTAAGAAAGAACTTTTCCAACAAACCTATGCATGAAAAACTCAGTACTCAAAAAATTATTTTGACAGTATTACTAAACCTTTAGCATACTTAAAAGCTTTTATAAGACTTTTCCAACAAAATTATGCATAAAATTATGTCACATACTTTGAAGAACCTTCAGTCATTACGTATATGGATCATGCCAAAGCCAAAAGTGCAAAGGTTTGGGGAACTTAGAAATGTGCGTTTATAGAATTATCATACCGTGTAAATTTGTTTTTTGGTTTTTTTTGGTTTTCTAAATTTATAGGTATTAATTTAGAAAGATAAAGTAGGTCTATTTTTAAGCGATTATATTTTTAAATTTGAAGAAATAAAATATTTATTAATTGGTAAATTTATAATATTTATATATGTTTATTAAAATTATATTTAATCGTTTATAAGTTATTATATTAATAATTTATAAAGAAATTAAAATCCTATATATTTGTATTAATAAAAAGAGATTGCAAAATTACAAAGTGGCTGGATTACTAATGAAGTATGGGAGTAGTAAGTTTTTCCATAAAAACTGAAATTATATAGCCTAAGTCCTTATTTCAGTGGATACTAAAATTCTATATCTACACTTAAATTTTTTCCAAAATGTGCTTACAAACATAAAACATTTGAAGACATGCACTTCTCAATTAACAAAATCAGTCTTGAATTTTTCCCATTTTTGGTCCATGAGCTAGGTTCAATTTTCATGAAGAGGTGCTTGTTGAAGCCAAAAATTATTGTTCTTTTTTATGAACTTGGGTTATTTGGATCATTAGCTTAGCCCATATACTTTGCTTGAATCATCCAAGGTGGATTCCAAAGCACTTAACATCTTCAGTTGCTCAGACAGCTTCTCCCAATCAATTTCTGTGTCACCCTTCATGCTTTCAATCATCTTTTCTAGTTCCATAACAGTCCCCTCAAAGTCTTGAGCAAGAACACTCAATAATTCATTAACACTATAAGACATATTTTCTAGTTCCATGACAGTCCCCTCAAATTCTTGAGCAAGAATACTCAATAATTCATTAACACTATAAGCAGCACACATAGGAGTCAAGACCAGAAAATGGAAGTCTTCAAACTCAACAATGCAACCTCCAACACAAACAAAAGGTGCCAAAAAAAAATGATAGAATTCAAAGAGGACATGAAGCACTAAGGAAAAACTAGCAATGCCTTCCACCCAGCCGTGCAAACCCATGCCCATGCTACTTTATAGAATGCGGAATCCCACCATTGATATTCCAATATCATAGAAAGATAACAAAAAAATTTCCACCAAAAAAAGTTGAGCCCCAACAAAGTGATGAAGTTCCTCACCAAAGAACACTTAATTAAATCATTCGTCTCGAAGAATATACAAGCACAACAAAAAGGTAAGAGATCGAACACTTCCCTTTGATGGAAATCCAAACGAGAATCAATGGAAATACATGAAATTCCCCAAGGAACACTAGCTAAAAGCAAGCTCACTAAAACATAACACTGAGTCCAACATCTATTAGCCAGAAACACTTTTCCCCGATCAAACTAAACCCTAATGAGTATGGAGCTCTAAAGATGCACCATGGGATTTTTCATGGGAGAGATTCAATGTTGAGGTGAGAGTTCAAACATAAAGACCTCACCCCCCTTTTGCAAGCTTATTTTTCCAAGCTATCTCCATCTTTATTGAATCTTCTTAGAACATGAAACAATGAAATAAATTGAAATTTATTCATCAATAGTTAGATTTGAGGCAGAACAATAACCAATTACAGATTTGTTGTCTTGTGATCCTTAACCGAATCCGCTATAATATTTTGTGAATCCCCAATTACGGTGATTTGTTCAATTCCTTTACTTTGAGCAATCTTTAAGCCTTGAAATAAGGCATCACATTTTGCCATATTGTTAATTAGGTAGATTAGACTACATTCATACATATCCTCCTTTTTTTTGCTAGGATAAAAAATGACACCCCCCAATGCACCTACTGCTCTAAGATTTCCTTCTGAGGCTCCATCAAAAAATAAGAGAAAATTATTCCTTGATGCTTGTCGACAATTAAACTACTCTTCTGACATTTTTAGCATCCATTTTTTCATTGATGGCTTCATAAGATTCCAGGAATTTAATCCCTTAAGACTAATTCCCACCCTGCTAATCTAATTTCTCTCCTCAAGTCTCAACATAGAATATTTTATGTTTTCTTTCGGATGGGAGTTGATAGCCTCATCTTAAAAACAACAGCCCTATCAGTGACCACCTCCATATTAACTTTATTCTCTTTGAAAATTATTTTGTTTAGCGAAAGCCATATCTCCCAACACACACAAATTTCGAATGGTACTTGATAGCCTCAACTTAAAACCAAGAGCCCTATCAGTGACCACCTATAGATTAAATTTGTTCTCTGTGAAAATATTTTGTTTAGCGAAATCCATATCTCCCAACACACAAAAATTTCGGGAGGGAAATCTAGGATCGTTTGAGAATTGTCTTGCCTTTGAAATAGACCTGATAATGAATATCCCATTTTTTTTAAAACAGACTCCCAAACATTTGGGAAGAAAAAAAAAAATCCCGATGCATGTGGTCAAACATTTCCATACCTTCACTACAAATGGAAAACTCCAAAAAAGATGTGGAATATCTTCCAAGTGATTGTCACATATAACACACCATGAAGGTTCTTGTATGCCTCATTCTCTCAAGTTTTCAGTTGTCAAGATTTTACTATGCAAAAGCATCCAGCTAAAGGCATTGACTTTGGGTAGCCCATCCTTTTACCAAACCCATCTCTAAATTATTACAGTGGGGGAAGCTCCTTCTTTTTAATTAGCAAATCATATCTTCCATTTACCGAGTAGCCAAAATAACCCTAGAATCTTCTATTTTTTGATCGAATGGATTTGGGTGCACAACCACTCAAGTTTTGAATTAATACTGGAACCAAGTCACCTAGAGGCCGCAAAGGACAACCCATATCCCAATTAATCTAGTTTTCATGTGCATCCCAATCAGAGATGTCCTTCAAACAAGGTTTCCACTGTGAAGATAGCCAATTCAGTAAATGGGAGATTTCACGTATTTCAATTAAAAGTGGTTTATTCATGATTCCAAGATGGTCGATTGAGATATACTTCCTGGAGCTTGGCAACCATGTGACCTTAGAAACAATGAGTGGGCTAATTGTGACGATCAATTTCCATATTGGAAAACCAATACAAGAAGGCAAGGGATCATATGAAATGAGCTTGGCAGCCATGGGACCTTAGAAACAACGAGTGGGCTAATTGTGACGATTAATTTCCATATTGGAAAACCATTATAAGAAGGCAAGGGATCATATAAACATTTCAGCCTCGATCTCCCCAAATATTTGCTTACAATAACTTGCTTCCACCAAACAAGAAGCCAAAATTTTTTTTGCTCCCATCACTAAATTTACCAGACATGGCTTCTCTTATGCCCACTTATAATTTATAATTTACTAAAACCTAAAATTCATAGTATATTCTTGTAAATTTTAATAATTAAATTGTTGAATAAATATGAAATACTCATTCCACAAATAAAATTATCTTAACACTACTTAATATAAATTTCAGTGAAATAAACCTAAAATAATTTTTAATAATTAAATTGTTGAATAAAGATGAAATACTCATTCCACAAATAAAATTATCTTAATGCTACTTAATATAAATTTCAGTGAAATGAAATATTTATTAGCATGGAGAAAAGGTTCAAGACAATAAGTTCTCATTATACTAATAACATATCCCAAACCTATTTATTAACATTTGAGAAAAAATCTTAAGACAGTAAGTTCTCATTCTACAAATAAGGTGTCCAAAATCATACAGCATCGATGTAATATTCACCGGCTTGAATATATTGGCCCTGGGGTGGGACTCCAATAAGAGCTGGGATGTTCCATCTATGCAAAAAAATAAGAGTGATCATAGGTTAGAAAATCAAATCAAATCAGTGATTTATGTCACCGCGCGTTAGAATCCTCTGCAAGATCGAGCTCTGCTTCTTCTGCAATGGAGGTTTTCTCAATATTCTCATAACTTCGGGTAGGGTTGGAAGAAATTATGTCACCAATCAATAAAAAAATTGCCACCTGCTCCTCCGGCTATGGTGGCTTTCCCGAATTCTCCAGACTCTCTTGTCGCGATGGAGGCTTTCTTTGTTTCTCCTTACTCTCTTGTCGCAATGGAACAGGCTTTCCCTGTTTCTCCATACTCTCTTGTACCAATGGAGGTCGTTGCCTGGCCTGGATTGGATTTGCTCTAATGGCGTTCACAAGCTACTATTGTTCGAACCTAAGTAGATGATGATAGTCTCGTCACCTTCAATATGTATACCTCTCACTCAACCATACATTGATTTTAAAGCGTTTTTCCTAGCCCACAAACTTGACATGACTTTTACATGATATTTTGCGACAGAGAGCATCCTTTTATTTTATGTTTTCCCACCCTTTTAGGCATGGATTCCCTCTACACAAATTATTCTCATGTTCTCACCGTGTGGGGACTTATGCGTTGGCTTGGCACATTCGTACATGGGAATTATTCATCCATTTTAACGATATTCTATTAGGGTTTTACCGCATTATTAATCTAGGTGGAGATGAGCTTGCCTCGTAGTGTTGCACTCACGAATGAGGTCCCCAATCATGCCTAGTTTGCCTCATGGAATCTCCTATGCTCCCAAAAGGTCCCTTGGTTTTATGAAATTATTAATTGATATTTTAAAAAAAAGTATGTGGAGCTATTATTTGAAATGTTGTATGGAGCCATGCTAATAACCCAAAAAAAATATTTTAAACCAAATTGAGAGTTTGTACTCAAAGCGTTTGCAAATAAAACCATCTACCCTTATCAATTTCAAATTCATAGACAATAACCATTAAGAGATAAGAAAATGTATCCATTAAAATTGTTCTTTCCAACAAACTGGTAAAATTAAATCTATGCCCAAAAGGCTTTGGTATGCACTTAGAAAAGATCATATATCATAAATAGAACTCCACTACTAATCTACTAGTCTATGTTTGGCAAGGCTACAAATTAGCATCAGTAAATCAACTTTTTATGTATAAAATATATAAAAAATATCCCCAACAAATTTGTGTTATGTCATTAGAATATTAACAATTTATGAATAAAAATTTAAATCAATTCAAATTAAACATGGTTGTTATTTAACTTTGCAAACTTCTAACAAATGAAACATAATGTAGAAACAAGGGTGATAGTTGCATAGCAGCATAGTCTTTGTCTCTTTTGGTAGTTATCGATATGTTGGTGTGATTAAGGAAGTGTGGGGTCCATGGTTTGTCGTTGTTCTAGAGCACTTTATTTTCGCAATTGTTTCTACAATCCATGGTTATTTTTGCCTCCACACACTTCTTCTTGATTTATTGATGAGATGGTTTTAGTAAAAATTTAATATGGTGAAGTGAAGTAAAATTTACCTTGTAAAGTAAAATCGACCAATTCCAAGGTAATTATATAAATGAAACTACTTGTTTATCATGAAACGTCGAGATTTATCTTTCAGATCATTATATTATAAGAGAAAATGCACTAATGTGAAGGTGCAGGAACTCCTCCATGGCGTTAAGAAAATGCATATACTTAATACCAATAATGGCCCTCGTGGCATTCCTAGATACTTATTTAAGCAATCATCTCCTTAGTGAATTATGATGATCTGAAAGTAATCTCTGCAATGAAATAATTTTATTAAAATTTATTCACCATATTATTAAATTTATTCTGCTTAATTTTCCATTGCATATAGAACATACCACTACCATATTATTCCTATTATTAGTACAATTATACATCAAATAACACCGAATATTCACATAATAACTAATATAATTATACATCAAATACCAAAGGAATGAATTTATCATTAATGAATATAGAAACCAACCAGGGATGGGACTACCACGTTCCACCCAACCATTTATTGGCTGATCCAAATCTCTCTTCATATAATCACCCTCATGCCATATTCCAAGCATGAATGTGAGACTCATAACCAACCAAAAAGGAACCAAACAAGCATGAATTCTACCGGAGTTCTCCGCCTACAACATGAGGAATTTTCCTGTCTCCTAATCTCTAAGGCTTTACCATAATCCACAGTCTGAATCAAGGATCACTAAGCCCTAAATCGAGACATACTCTCCAGGATTTACCGTACATCCCATCCCAGGACTACTAGGAAAAAACGGAGAGTATCCACCTCTTAAGCTTTACCGCAATCCATCCCATATTACTAGGCCCTAAACTGAGGTAAACCACCTCTAGGATTTACCATATATCCCATCTGTTAGCACCCAATCTGAACCTCAAGCTGAAAAAGGAAAATTAGGGTAACAACTAAACCACGCTCATCCTTGTAGCTAGCCCTACAAGGACGGGAGAGGGCTCTCTCCATAGAATAGATATTCAATAACACAATAATGAACTGATTTTAGGCTAGTTATATAAATGGGAAAAGGGGTTTTGATAAATGACTGAATTTTCAGGGATGTATGGGACAAAAGGACAGTATGAACCGAGGAATTAAATCAAAGACACAGAGTATTTCATGGGGCAAGATAGGCAGGAGATTTAGCAATCAAGTTGAAATAAGATGGAGTGGAAAGACTGTTGAGAAGCTGAAAAGGGCATAATAAATGAATCCTTTTCAAACAGAAGAAAACACACAGAATATGAATGATTCCCCAAGGCATAGCATATAAAATGGATTCTACATTTCTAACTTGAAAACATTCAACTGGAAATGTTTATGAATGAATGGTGAAACATAACAATGTACATATGAAACACAAAGGAGAGACATATGCTAAAACTCATACCACATGAATCCCACAAATCAGAGCTGCATCACTTTATTAATTCCCTGCCAAACTGTACAATGGAGCGCAAAGCTCACTGCCACACTATTCCCCTACTTCTGAGTTTTCAGACTTCAGACCTTTACAAATTATTAGCATTTACAATAAATAGACAGATTTTGTGGGAATATAGATCGATGGAAAGAGGAGAAATCATAACTGAAGATGGAAAACCAAGAGCCAATAATCTGTCCGTAAAGGAAGAGCTGCGTTACATCTGGTCAATGAGAAGGCGAAACATTGTAACGTAGATCTCTTTACAACGTAACTGCAAATGTGACTGTTACGAATTTGGGTCTCGGCCTCTGACTGTCGCTTTGCTTTCCATCATTACTCTGAAGAATAACGACCTTTATAATACGCTGTTGAACTGAAATGAAATTATGCTTTCGTGAAGGGAAAAATTTATTTTGCATGGGAAAAAGGGAAGGGGAGTAGGCGGGATCTGCATATTAATCGCAATCGGAATGGATGAGCGGAGAGATATAACATATAAAAAAACTTACAATATGTCATGGAATGCATTTCAATACACAGAGGTAATCGCAAATGGGGCTCGGGAGGTGAGACGCTTTGGAATACGCCGCGCAAAAGTTCCGATGCGATGGAGTACTTTAAAAAACTTTGAAAATCATTTTATTGCTTTTACAAAGGGAAAAAGGGTTTTTTATTTGAATGGGGCGAAAGTATTTAAATGGTGGGGCCGGGGCCAATCGACATCGGGAGATCAGAGGGGAGTGGGGGTAGACATATGTGAAATGTCGATGGGCAAGGTCCGATGGGCTGTAAGCCATCGGATTGGTGGGATCGATCGACGGTGGGGACATTAATCGGAGGTTTTGTCATCGGGGGTAGGCCATCGGGTGATCGGAGGAGGGGCTGCGATCAATCGCATCGGAGTTTCTTTTTTGTGAAGGGCCAATCGGAGGGCTCTTATAAAATGTGCGATGCGATCGAGGGTAATCACATCGGAACTTCCACAATGGGTTGATCAGAACATGCAAATAGAACAAGCGATTGTGATAGAAAGGACTTTGGTTTGGCGGGAGTTATTATAATATAAGTTTGATTTATATTATAATGTTTCCAAAAGCATGGAGGGGAAGTGGTTTGGGAAATAGATCGCATATATGATTTATATGTTTAAAGGACTTTTGTAATGCGATTTTGCAATCAGAGAGGGGAAAATGGATTTTATAAGGGAAACATTAAACTTTAGACATAAAATTTAAGGGAAACATGGGAAATAGGGGATATATGAGGATATAGGGGACTTTACTTCACTTAGGCATAAATTTCAATCCAGAAGTCAGTTTTATGAGTGCAATATGCCGTTGGAAAGATCTTTCCACGCTCTTTCTGTTGGATCTGCTTGGAAAATGATTTGGCGCTGAACATGCTACGAAAAACTTCTCTGAAAGGCAGGGTGATGATTTTGTCAGAGATGATAGCTTCTGAATTGTGAATGAAAGGAAAAGTATTATGTTTTCACCTCAAAACATGGTTTTGAGGTGAAACTTGCATCAAACTGAATAAATGATATCTCTGATCTTCCCGGTGCTATGATTTTGAGTTTATTTACTTTCTCATGACCTTGCTGATCTTTATTTGACACTTGACTCATTAATTTGATTATGGTGAGACCCTAGAAACTAATGAGACCTGTCCTATGACCTACTGACATGATTTGAGAGTGAAAGTGACTTATGACCAAAGACCATAGAAAGGAGAATCAACAAGTGCCTCATGAGAGAAGACTGATGAAAAATCACTACCATCAATGAATCCATGACCTAGCAGAACGGTGAAATTTATTTGGTATGAGACTCCTAATATGCAAATGAAAAAGAGAAATTTTGATCACTGATGGCAGTATGAATAGACTGACACTAACATTGGCTCCAATGGGGATGGTAGCTCCTTGGAGGTGCCAAGAACACCGTAGACCAAGTAGCCTTATCCATTGGGCATGGAGTCAAAAATACTGAAAAACTGACACAATGCAGACTGACACTGACTCAAGACTAAGACTGAGAAACTGAAATAAAACCAAACCATACACATAACATTCAAGTCTTATAGCCTTCACCTTGGGCCCCAAACTTCAATGACTGTGTACTCTGAACTCTGATAAAAATAACATGGTATATACAATGATGATGACATAAATTCTGATCCTTTGTTTTCAACAATGGTAGTGCTTTAAAAGCCTACAATTTACTGCTCCTCCAGGGCAATATTTGCCATCCATCTCTGAGAGCAAGAAGACATTCTGTCCTATGTATGTTGAAATCCTGTATGGTCCTTTCCACAGATTGTCGAACTTACCATGCTTCCCTTTGTCTTCATTTCCGGCATCCCATTTCAACACTATATCATCCAGCTGAAACTTTTCTGCTTTGGTCTTTCTGTCAAAGATATTCTTTATTTTCTCCTGCAACTGAATGGCGTTCTGTGACACTTCCTCTCTTGTTTGGTGAAGGTGGATCATCTGATTGATCCTTCGTTGATTATCATTATCCTCGCTGCCAACTTCTTGCAATAATCTCATAACTAGGACTATAAGGGATGTGGGGAAGACAACATCAGTTCCATAAACTATTTCGAAAGGCGACATACCGATTGATTTCTTACCGCTAACTCTGTCTGCCCACAGAGTGCTGATGAGCTTGCGATGCCAGTTTCTTTTGTTTGCCTCTAGCATTTTCTTAATTATATTTACCAGTGATTTGTTACATGACTCAGCCAGGCCGTTGCCTTGTGGATAATACGCTGTCGAATGGACCAACACGATGTTGTATTTGTCACAAAAATCGATCATCTTCTTGGATCGGAACATTGCTGCGTTGTTTATTACGATTTTTCATGGGCAGCCAAAACGAGATAAAATATTCGATCCCAGGAATTGAATGATTCCGTGTTTGTTTCTTTCCTGTCTGGGACATCCTCGATCCATTTCTTAAAGTAATTTGTCCCTATCAATATCCATTGGTGCTGTGCTAAGGACGCGGGATGAATTTCTCCTATGAAATCGAGCCCCCATTGCTGAAAGGGTGCATTCACTGAAACTGGTTTCAAAGGGAGTGGAAGCAATTTCTTCTTCCCTTGGAAGATTTTGCATTCATGACATTTCATCACTGTCTTATATAAATCATAAAATAATGTGGGCCAATAATATCCTGCTCTTAATACCTTGTTAGCTGTAGTCTTCCAAAACAAGTGACCGCCACAGTCGCCTTTATGAAAATCGTGCATTACCTTCTGCGCCTTTTCTTCAACCAAACAATTGAGCAGAATGCCTCATGGATCTTTCCAATATAGAGTGCTACCTAAAATGCAGTATTTTTTAGATTTAAGCTTTAGAGATCTACCCTTACTCTTAGACATGCCCGTAGGGGGTGACAAATGCTGAAGGACATAGAAAATATTTGAATACCACGGGGACTGTAGAAAAATATCTGAAATTGGAACCAGAAAACCTTCATCTTCGTCTTCTGTCACTGCTGTTATGAGGTTTATATCTAAAGCACGTAGATTTGATTAGGCCATCAATTTCGCCAAGCCTTGGCCTTTGATCAACTTCGTGGGCTTGATCTCCAGATTTTACTCCAACATAGCTGCTATCCACTTACCTCTCCGACCTTCTGGATCAGTTTGCATCAACACATCCTTCACTGCTACGTTAGGGACATATGCTATAGTATGTGAATGTAGAATATAGACCCTGAAATCCTTCAATGCCTTGATAAGAGCCAGTGCCTATTTTTCAATAATATTATACCTTAAAGCAGCATCTCTAATAGTTCTACTGAAAAATGCAATTGGATTTTCGATCTCGTCTCTTTTTTGCATTAAAATAGAGCTAAAGTATGCTCAGATGCAAATGAAAATATGATAAAGTCTTGAGTTTAGTCGGGACTGGTCAAAACTGGGGCATTGGACAAAGCGAACTTTACTAGATTGAATGACTTGATATCTTCTTCACTCCACTTGACAGTGTTGTCCTTCTTCAACATGTTAGTCATTTCCCTCAAATGTTCAGCCAGATTGGGTATAAATCGTCGCAAAAAGTTCATCTTACCATTAAAAGCCTGAATCTCTTTCTTGCTTCGTGGAAGATCTATGTTCTGAATTGCCTCCACTCTGGATGGATCAATGCGAATACCATCCTTAGAGATGATATGGCCCAGCAGCTTGCCTTCATCCATGGCAAAAAGGCACTTCTTGGGATTGAGAGAAATCCCAAACTTTCTGCATCACTGAAAAACAACTCTCAAATGGTGCAAATGCTCATCATCTGATCCTGAAAACACTGTCAAATCATCCAAATAGGACCAGAAAAACATCTTTTTCATTGGCAAAAGAAATGTCCATTGCATGCTAGAAAGTAGCTCTTGCATTCTTCAGTCCAAATGGAATTTTGGCATACTGGAAGGTTCCCCAGGGTGTTGTGAAGGCAGTTTTATCTTGGTCCTTCTCATGCACCAAGATTTGGTTGTAGCCTGAGTAGCCATCAAGTAATGACATCCTGGATGCTCCAACTACTCTCTACAGAATATGGTCCATTTTCGGAAGTGGATAATTATCCTTTAAGGAAGCCTTATTCAAGTTCCGAAAATCTATACACAACCTTATTTCTCCAGTCTTCTTACGTACCGGGACCAAATTTGAAATCCAGTCAGAAAATCTAATGGGGACTATGATACCAGCTTTGTATAATCTGTTTACCTCTTTTTCAATGGATGGCAGCAGCTTCGGATTGATTCTTCTCAGCTTCTGTCTGAATGGCTTTTGATCTGGCTTAATAGGAATAGTATGCTGGATTATGTTCCTATCATACACTTTCAAATCTAAATAATCCCATGCAAATACATCAGAAAATTTGGAAAGCAACTTCACATACTTATCCTTCGCTTCAGGGGACAATGTCTTTGACAATTTCACGAACTTGGGCTGATCAGGTGTTCCAAGATTCACATCTTCAACTCCTTTCTCTGTGGGCACCAAGCTTGGCTTCTTTGCAACATCGTCCTGATCAAACAGCTCCTCTAGAGGTATGAGACCTCTAGGAATTACATTATCTTTCAGCTGCAATATGTCCATCTGGTTTGTTTCCAATTCTTGATCATCAACCACATACTCACCTTCTATGGGAGTGTCCTTGAATTTTCCATCACCCTGCAAAAATGCATTGATCTCATTATCATCCCAAAATACTTGCCAATACCTTAAATTGTCCGGAACAACAGGCCTATGTTTGACATGGATCTCAAACTTGTTGTTCGAGTTCATCGGAATCCTCAGGTTACTTGCAGTAGTGGCAAGAGAGTCAGCAATAAGATTCTGCATCCTGGGCACTGCTGTCAAAGTGTACTCTAGGAATGTCTTCAAAATGTCTAGAACTGAATTTCTGTATGCCCTCAATCTTGGATGTTTAGCTTGGTATTCTCCTTTCACCTGCTTGATTATTAAATCAGAGTCACCATACACAGAAATCCTTTTCGCCTTCAACTTCTTCAATATTTTGAGGCCTGCAATCATAGCTTCATACTCTGCTTCATTGTTAGAGCAGTCAAAATCCAACTTATAAGCACATACTCTAACATTACTAGGGACTTTCTTAGGCTGGAAAATAGGGCTCCGAATCCATATTCCAATACCTGCTCCATCCTTTCCAACAGCTCCATCAAAATCCATACCCCAGAGGCCTTCTTCTTCTTCTTGTAGATGCTGAAATTTAGTTTCTTCCTTCTTTTCACCTTGGCTGATTTCTGGCTGTTCGCTGTCTTTTTGCTGCTGGCAGGCAGGAGGCTCAGAAGTACTTGCTACTTTGCCCTTTTACTGTTTGAGGACCTCTCTGAAATTTTCTGAAATCTTAGGTATCTCCTACACTTGTACCAACTTAACATCCTCATCATTTAAACCACCATCTGAATACAAGACAAAAGACTCTAAATCTATGTGGAATGCATTGATGGGATGGTTTACTTGCTTGTCCTTGCTAGTAATCATATATTTCATTTTCTTTTCCCTATATAACTTTCTCAACTGGCCAAATACAGGGATTGTGGCATAGGAGAAATCAAGCTGTATGGTCCCCTTAAGTTTTGCACCCCAAGACCTAGATAGAAGCATTCCAAACCGTGGTGGGACATCAGCAACAACTACATCCATCAAGACATTTTTGGCTGGGATTTGATCTAAAGACACTACCAAGTCTTTGATAAGACCAATACAATGGACCCTACTTGAGTCAAAAGAATACAAATCATGGTATTTTCTAGTAACATCAAGGCCTAACTTCTCCATGACAGCTTTGGGCATCAAATTATGTGAGGCCCCGGAGTCCAACATGGCATTATGCAAGATAAACTCATGCAACCTAAGACTTAGGTAAAAGGGAGGGACTTCATTTTCTTCAGATTCTTCTGTGGCTGGACCAAAAATAAGTTCAGGGTAGTCATCTTCCACATTAACCATATCAGAAAGAGGGTCAATTTGCAAGACTTTAGACACCTGACTTTTATATACACTATTCTTCACCAACTCAGTCAGGGGCACAGACACTTTGAGTTTAGAAATTTCATTTTCTAAATTAAAGGAAGGAGATTTTTCTACCTCTTTAATGGGAGGGTCTTTCTTCTCTGTTTTCTCCTTCGCTATGCTCTGCTGGATTTTTTCATTTGCTGTGTTAGTAGCTGCGGGTGCTTTGCTGGATGAAGGATTGGCCAGCTCTTTTCCTTTCTTCTATGCCTTGTCCTTCATTTGGAGTTCTTTTCTCTTTTGAATGGGACTAATTGCGACGTTTCTGTTCCTCAGAGAATACTACCTTTGTTGGGCTAATAGAGCGTTCATATACCCTCTTTGGTAGTCATCAGATTCTTCCTCTAAAACCACGTCATTGGCCAAAATGAAATTTTCGTCCCCTCGAATGTCTGGAGTCACCACTGTGTATTCTTCGTCTTCTGTAAGGAAAATGGGCACACCATCAGCTGTGAAAAAGTGATTGGCCTCGATCGCAGGGTCATCATAATCTGAGTCTGTCCCTTGCACGTAGTTCTGCTTCAATGGCGTTTTAATCTGCTGCTGTGGTGCCACTTGGTCCTGCACCCTTTGTTCTCTCTGTCTAATTCTAAATTGCGGCTGTTGTTGTCCTCTAAAATTTGGATTTCTTATTTGGGGTTCTGGTCTATCCGAAATCGTTAATCGATCAACCATCCTTTCCATTGTACGAATCAGTGCGTCCATTTTGTTGTCTGAAGGTGAGGCTTCCTCTTTCACTACGACTCTCTTTTCAGCTCTGGCTCGAGCTCTTCTAGCCAGCAGATTAGCTTCAACACTTACTGCTATCTTCTGCATGTCTTCAAGTGACAGCGGATCTCTTCCACGCAGCTGATATGCCATATCGGCATCAAAGCCATCCGGAAACTTCAGCAGAGCTGAATCCACAAGAGGTTTGAGGTTAGCCGGAATAGCATTATATACAGCATTGAATCTTAAACAATAGTCTTGCACAGTTTCACCCACATTTCTTTTAATATTCTCATATTCAAACAGAATTTGGAGTGGATTCTTTTTCACCTCCCACCGGTCTAAGAACTGTGTGTGTAACTCCTGTAAAGTGTGAATAGAGCCTGCTGGTAAGGCTCTAAACCACTTTCTAACTTCGCCTCTGAAGCTTTGAACAAACAACCTAGTGGTTACATTCTCTTCCTCTACCTCATGAAGGTCAAAAAAATCATTCATCTTGTCAACATGTTGCTGGGATGTGATGCTTTGAGCGGAATCAAAGATTGGAATTTTACTCTGATAGTCAGTAGGCATATCATTTAGGACCTGGGGTAAAACCAGGGGTGCATACCGGTCGGCCATGATTCTAGGAGGATTTACCACAGCGTTTGTAGTACTGGGATTTGAGGGAGGTGTTGATGGAGGAGATGAAAACTAGGAATTGACTGATGGGAATGCTGATGAATCAGGAGGATGGAGTGCTGGCCCTGATGATTTTGAAACCTTGGGAATATTAGTTACAGTGATGAACTGAGGAGAATTCAAAATGTAGTCATCAATGGAGGAATTCGCTCTCTGAACTTCAACATCTACAAGAAACTCCGGATCTAAAACCGTGTCTTCAAGTGCAGTTTCAGACTTATTTCTAAACAAATAAAGCTCAAAAATCTCATCAAAAGAAAGCTCTTCTACAAAAAACCACTCACTGGGCCAAGTATGGGACCTGAAAATAGGTGTAGGACTTAGTGATCCCTCCTGTCTTCTGACTATTCTTGGGATAAGATTTGGATTTTCAAACACAGGGGGAGGATTTGGATTAGGATTAGCCCTTGTGTATCTTCTTGAAGCCAGTGTGGTCAAATTACTACTGTACAATATTTATATCAGCCTAGAAAACTCTGAAATATCGTCATTGAGACTTTACAAGAAAAATATTACTGGGTGATAAATCTTCTATGCAAAAATTTTGTAACTTTCCCCAGTGGAGTCGCCAGAGATGTTAGCACCCAATCTGAACCTCGGCCTGAAAAAGGAAAATCAGGGTAACAACTAAACCATGCTTATCCTTGTAGCTAGCCCTACAAGGACAGGAGAGGGCTCTCTCTATAGAATAGATATTCAATAACACAATAATGAACTGATTTTAGGCTAGGTATATAAATGGGAAAAGGGGTTTTGATAAATTACTGAATTTTCAGGGATGTATGGGACAAAAGGACAGTATGAACAGAGGAATTAAATCAAAGACACAGAGTATTTCATGGGGCAAGATAGGCAGGAGATTTAGCAATCAAGTTGAAATAAGACGGAGTGGAAAGACTGTTGAGAAGCTGAAAAGGGCATAATAAATTAATCCTTTTCAAACAGAAGAAAACACACAGAGTATGAATGATTCCCCAAGGCAGAGCATATAAAATAGATTCTACCTTTCTGACTTGAAAACATTCAACTGGAAATGTTTATGAATGAATGGTGAAACATAACAACGTACATATGAAACACAAAGGAGAGACATATGCTAAAACTCATACCACATGAATCCCACAAATCAGAGCTGCATCACTTTATTAATTCCCTGCCAAACTGTACAATGGAGCGCAAAGCTCACTGCCACACTATTCCCCTACTTCTGAGTTTTCAGACTTCAGACCTTTACAAATTATTAGCATTTACAATAAATAGACAGATTTTGTGGGAATATAGATCGATGGAAAGAGGAGAAATCATAACTGAAGATGGAAAACCAAGAGCCAATAATCTGTCCGTAAAGGAAGAGCTGCGTTACATCTGGTCAATGAGAAGGCGAAACATTGTAACGTAGATCTCTTTACAACGTAACTGCAAATGTGACTGTTACGAATTTGGGTCTCGGCCTCTGACTGTCGCTTTGCTTTCCATCATTACTCTGAAGAATAACGACCTTTATAATACGCTGTTGAACTGAAATGAAATTATGCTTTCGTGAAGGGAAAAATTTATTTTGCATGGGAAAAAGGGAAGGGGAGTAGGCGGGATCTGCATATTAATCGCAATCGGAATGGATGAGCGGAGAGATATAACATATAAAAAAACTTACAATATGTCATGGAATGCATTTCAATACACAGAGGTAATCGCAAATGGGGCTCGGGAGGTGAGACGCTTTGGAATACGCCGCGCAAAAGTTCCGATGCGATGGAGTACTTTAAAAAACTTTGAAAATCATTTTATTGCTTTTACAAAGGGAAAAAGGGTTTTTTATTTGAATGGGGCGAAAGTATTTAAATGGTGGGGCCGGGGCCAATCGACATCGGGAGATCAGAGGGGAGTGGGGGTAGACATATGTGAAATGTCGATGGGCAAGGTCCGATGGGCTGTAAGCCATCGGATTGGTGGGATCGATCGACGGTGGGGACATTAATCGGAGGTTTTGTCATCGGGGGTAGGCCATCGGGTGATCGGAGGAGGGGCTGCGATCAATCGCATCGGAGTTTCTTTTTTGTGAAGGGCCAATCGGAGGGCTCTTATAAAATGTGCGATGCGATCGAGGGTAATCACATCGGAACTTCCACAATGGGTTGATCAGAACATGCAAATAGAACAAGCGATTGTGATAGAAAGGACTTTGGTTTGGCGGGAGTTATTATAATATAAGTTTGATTTATATTATAATGTTTCCAAAAGCATGGAGGGGAAGTGGTTTGGGAAATAGATCGCATATATGATTTATATGTTTAAAGGACTTTTGTAATGCGATTTTGCAATCAAAGAGGGGAAAAAGGATTTTATAAGGGAAACATTAAAATTTAGACATAAAATTTAAGGGAAACATGGGAAATAGGGGATATATGAGGATATAGGGGACTTTACTTCACTTAGGCATAAATTTCCATCCAGAAGTCAGTTTTAAGAGTGCAATATGCCGTTGGAAAGCTCTTTCCAGGCTCTTTCTGTTGGATCTGCTTGGAAAATGATTTGGCATTGAACATGCTACGAAAAACTTCTCTAAAAGGAAGGGTGATGATTTTGTCGGAGATGACAGCTTCTGAATTTTGACTGAAAGGCAAAGTATTATGTTTTCACCTCAAAACATGGTTTTGAGGTGAAACTTGCATCAAACTGAATAAATGATATCTCTGATCTTCCCGGTGCTATGATTTTGAGTTTATTGACTTTCTCATGACCTTTTTCATCTTTATTTGACACTTGACTCATTAATTTGATTATGGTGACACCCTAGAAAATAATTAGACCTGTCCTATGACCTACTGACATGATTTGAGAGTGAAAGTGACTTATGACCAAAGACCATAGAAAGGAGAATCAGCAAGTGCCTCATGAGAGAAGAATGATGAAAACTCACTACCATCAATGAATCCATGACCTAGCGGAACGATGAAATTTATTTGGTATGAGACTCCTAATATTCAAATTCAAAAGAGAAATTTTGATCACTGATGGCAGTATGACTAGACTGACACTAACACTGTCATTCATAAGAAATGATTCCTAGGCCCACCGAGGCAACACACTATCTGGATTTACTGCAACCCACAACTCAGTTCAGAGGTTACTAAGCTATGTGTTATATCAATTCATAGATCCACCTTTCTTAGCTTCGAATCCAATCCAACAATCTAGCTCAAGTGAAGTTTGAGAACCCGTCTCATCAAGGTTATCTGGAAATGGCAAGGCTGGGCTGAATACACTGTCACACTTGGAAAAACCCCATGCCAAAACAGAAAGGAACCACATGCAATACCGTGTATGCCAAATTTAACAAGGAAAATATACATTTAAGTCGATACCTGCCAATAATCCTGTTGTATTTGCTTGATTCCTAATCCTCCTTGCTTGTTTCCTCTTTTTTCCTACTTTCTTATCTTGCTTGCTCCAATGCCAAAATGCTCCAAAACTCTAAGTGTCTAAGAGTGAGAGGGAGAGAATAATGAGAGAGCTCCGAAAAATGCACTAACAAAAGGTACTAATTAATCCTCATAAGCCTTTTTATAGAAGAGGCCTCTATTTTCTTCATTTTCCATTAGTTTCTGTCAATTTCCTCCTCACATGCAACCTCCAACCTTTCATCTCCATTTTCTTCTAATTTCCATTATTTTCATAACTAAGTGTGCCAAAATTACTTTTTACCTCTTTAATGTCTTAGCCATAGCCTTTGCCAATTTCCTTAGCCATAATAAACCAAATGAACACCCCCCAGGATGTTTTGCCCAACATTCAGTTTGGAATAAGTGTCCCATCAATTATGGTTATTATTTTTAACTTTTATTATATGGAATTTTTACGGGGGTTGTTACAAAATGGTCATGTTGTTTGACTTTTTTCCCTTCATAACTAATAATTATTTATTAATGCTTAGTAATTTATTTATTTATTTATTATTGTTTATTAATTTTTTATTATTTATTTATTTTATTATTTTATTCATTTATTTTTTCATAACATAATACTTAATATATAACAAATATGATGAAAGAGGAAGTGTTTTTTGTTTTCCTTAAAGTGCATACTTACCCCAAAAGCTCTTGTTTTTTCTTGCAAAAAAAACTTCAACATGTCTCCACACAAAACAAGTGAAACTTTGAAAACACAAATTTTTAATCTTAACAATTATGGAGTTAAATCTCAATTAGCTTACTTGGAAAATGTAAGTTTTTTTCTTTGTTTTTTATTTACTCATATCGCATAGAGCACACAACAAATAGCATATGTAGAAAATATTTGTTTTCTACTCTATTTTTTATTTTTGGATATCGCATAGAACACAAGATTTAAAAAAATTAAAAGGAAAGAAGAATAGAAAATTGAAATAATATTAAAACTAAAATATTAATTCATAAAAAATAAAATTAAAAAGGTTGTATTTCCCCATTGGGAGTGGACAATTAGGAAAATGGGGGAGGTAGATAGGTAGTTAAATGACATAACCACATGATAGCATGAATGATGAGACATGGTGAGAAAGCAGGACGTTGGGTTTCGCACAAAAAAATTCTCAAGGTTTGGAAGAGTATTTTACCCAGAGCAATGATCAGTTGGCATGCCTTGTGCATAGGGGAGATGAACACAAGGAATATTGGTAATGTAAGCAGTGTGGGATTATTATAATGTAGACCTGGGATGCCCTCTCTACTGGCACCCTAGCTCGTTTCATGGGGGGCTAGATCAGAGGGTTGTAGGTTTTCCATTAACTTGGGACCCTGGTCCATGGCTCAGTCGGAATAGGGAGGAGGTGTCGCATCAGTTGGTCCCCTGGAGGATAAGTGTGGATAATCAAGGCCTAGAGGTGAACAGTCATGGTTTCTTGACTGTTCACTCAAATAATTGGGTTCATCTACAGGTATTTAAAACTATCTGGGGACTCTTTGGTTCTAAATTTTGGTCCTTTACTTTCCTCTGGGATGGTGGGAATCATATTCGATCCTGCTTGGGAGTCTTTTCTATCGTAGGGAGTTTTTGGGTCTTATCTTTCATTCTATGGTGGCTTGAAGTTTTTAATTTGGACTTTTATTAGGTCATTATAATGGTCAATGTCTTTCTAGTAGTTGGTAGTTTGTTTGTCCTCCTTTTCATCTGGTTATCGGTGGGTGGCGGGGAATTGAGTTTGAGTGTGGTAGGGGCATTGGTGTCACTAGGTTATTTTCTTTGTTTCCTTGTTCGATTTTGGTTGGCATGGCCTTCCCACGTGGTTTTTGGCCCCCTTCCCTGTTGGAGGGATATATTCATAATTTTTTCCCGTATTGGGAAATCTTGCCATATTTTGGACCCTTTCCTTGTTGGTTGTCAGTGTTACATATTCTGGTATAAGTTTCTTCGCAACCCGATTGGGGGGATTTTGTTTGGGTTCCAGAATTAGTCATGTCATGGTTCATTCATAGCTCCTTGGAGAATAAAGGGAGATTGAGAATCAGCATGTTGCAGCAGCGAGGAAGGCCGCATTGGGGAAGAGGCCTGCAAGCTCAGGGTAACCTCCCTCCTATTGCTTAGGAAATTGATGTAGGTGTCATGGAGCAGTTGTCAGATGCGTCCTTTGGATGTGTATATCTCCCTTCTGCACTCAACTCCCTAGAAGTGTATCTTCGAGCAACTCAAGTAGCTCTAGACCAACAAGCTCAACATCAGTTGAAAGACAGAAATGAGGTAATTTCTTTCCTCAATGACTTGTAGAATAATCAATGGCATATCATGGAGAGGCAAGACTCCCTTAGAAGAATCTAGAAAAAGATACAAGATACATTGGAAAGCCTAGACAGTCGTATGGCACATATAGAAGCTCATGTACATGACATCGTCCACCAGTAGGGTGATGGAGATAATGCAGCAACTCCCAGGAACAATCAGCAATGATAAAAATCATAGGTTCTAGTTTTGTTTTTTTTCTATCTTAATTTTTTTGTTTGTATCTTTTTGCCAACAAATCCGATCGGATTAAGGCTTTATTTTTTTTGGAAAAACACATGTTGCGATGTTAAAGCTTTCTGAAGTAATGAAAAATTTTGATTAACAAAAAATTAAATTAAATTTAAAGGTTGTATTAGACTTTATACCTCAATAACTAATAAAAATATTTAATCTTTGGAAAACATGAATCTTTTTTGGTGAAACAAAAAGTGTTTCCATCTCATTAAAGTAGCACTCTAGATGCAATGGAATAATCTATTTATCCTAGAAATGCATAGAAATATCAAAACTCACAAATTGTTTGTTGCATGTAGAAATATATGTTCAAGATCTTGATCAACAATAAGAGTAACTCTTCAAACATGGTATTCCACATAGGTTAAACACCAAAATTATCCATTCACACAATTATATCAAAGATCATAACACTAGTATTTTTACATGGTTAAATATTTTTAAGAGGGAAATTGTTTGTGACCCCAACAAATGTGACCTCTTGAATCAATTTATTAATGCAAAAGAAAAATTGTATGTAAGAAATTTTCTTAGAAGTGATTATTAGCAAAATACCTCCATTCTCTTTTAAATGAGATTACATACCAATCCAATGTTAAGTCATGAACCAATACCCATTAATATCAAGGATAATATGAGTCGTCAAATCATCCTCTAAGTGCTATAACAACCTGCCTCATCACCGTTTAACCAAGACCCCACAGAGATTTCAAAACACATAATTAATAAACATATAACAACTTAATAAATTTAGTTATTAAAAATATAATTAGAAATAATGTAGAAATGTATATAACATAAATAATAAGTATACATTAAGAACAATTTTACCATATAAATTGAAATAATAATTGATATTTGAAATCATAATATTTTAGAACTTCATATGTAAATTTAATTAATAAGTACACTAAATTATTATTATTATTATTATTATTATTATTATTATATCCATGTCATACATACTATATTAAAAGATTATTCTAAAAAAAATTATAAAACATGTTAGGAAAATGCTAAAGTTCTTATATATGTTATAGGAAATTTTAATAAAATTAAAATTAAAAAAAAAATTATATATAAATATGAAATTTATAAAAATATAAAAAATATTATTAAGAGTTAGTATAGATTCATTTAAACTTTAGATTAATTAATATAAGACTAATCAAATTACTACAGGTGCAAACATTTCTTCAAATTTTACATTTAAAAAGAGCTTCACATTTTTAAATATTTGATCCTTCTCCACACTTAATAGTTCTAGAGATCCCCGGATGCGGGTGAATAGACGAGTTGCTGGAAGGCCACATGGCCTCTCCGCTGTCATGCAGCGAGCCTCACCACGAGGCGGCACCTGCTTTAGGCATGAGAGCCTTAAATAAGCTCGGTTGGTTGACAGCCTCATTCATTTATGGGCATTCACTCTGGTGTACTGAGCATTCAATTCTGCCTCGACTGCTTTGCTACATTCATTGGCCTTTTATGGGCAATGGCGCCATCTCCCCCCTGCATTCTTCTCACGCCTCCATCAGGTTCTCTCTCAAGCTTGCTCTGTAAGTTCCTGTTCTTTGTTATGCTTATTCCTGCTATGCATCTCCTCCTCACGTCGTCGTCCATCAGCCCTTCTCCCATCAGTTTCATGTTGCTACGCATCTGTCCCCTACCCATCAGTCTCCTTCCGCTCAGTCTGGCCCTCCCTTTCATCCCCAGCACTCCACAGAAATCATGCTTTGTCGCCATCGTATGCGCTGTCACAGGGGTGGTGGTCATGGTGCTCCCTCTCGCCCTCCAATTCTGCTCTTGGCAGAGTGCACTATGGCTTTCTCGGTGGCCTTGGATGCACCGGAGGTTTTTGACCCCCAACTTATTTTAGCCCATCTCTCAATTCGAATTCCAGAAATTCCACAACACAATTATGGTCTATTCTAGGAAGAGGACGAGAAAATCTACACTCTCTCGCTCTTCTTCCCCGATTCCTAGAAAAATGGTATCCATGCCTGTCAAAACCATGGAGGAAACCTCTGACAGTGGAGGTAGTAGCTCTGCTGAAGGCGTTAGGAAACTTGACAATGCAGAAAACATAGGCACTCGCTCCACCTCCATGTCGAAGTTGGTTTATCAGCGCTCCAAGAAGGAGGAAGCCCTCTCTGGTTATGGGTGCTTCATTGTGGAAGAACCTCCGCATATGCAGCATCAGGACACAAAGGACCAGCTTCAGTAGCGTCATCGCTTCTTTTTCTCCAATATCGTTAGGCCTTGCTATAGTTTCTTTGCTTACTTTTCTTATGCACAGTAATCTAAGTTTTAAGACTACTCTGTTAACAATCGGTTTCCCCATCTGGGGCAGCTCCTCCTATGTTTTATGGTACTCTCTATGAGCTGGTTTCCTCCCCGAGGTAGCCCCATTTTTTATTTTTTGAACTATCTCTATGAGCTAGTTTCCCCCCAAAGAACAACATAACTATACTACTTTGTACTATATAATAAAAATTAGTCTTATAAAAAAAAAAATTCATAAATAAAATAAAATACAATTTATAATAAAAAATCCAAATAAATACAAAATTTTATAATAATGAATAAAGTAAAATACAAGTATAATAAAATCATGGCATACTTTCATATATAAAACATGTTATTTTAACATCCATTTACTTTACCGTGTTATTTTAATATCCATTTATTTATTAGTTTTTTACAATTATTAACACAATTACATGATTGTTTGAAAAACATTTACTTTAATTTATTGTAATGAAAGAAACACCAAGTAAAATAATCTTTTATAAGTCAGCTTGTGATTATAGAGCAACTAAATGAATATCCAAGCAATGTTATAGTAAAAAAAATCATATAATAAAAAAATGAAAAATAAAAAATAAAATAAAAAAATAAAAAACTAAACTCGTTTCCCATATTTTTGTATTTTAATATATAACTTTACTTATCTATTTTAAACATTTGAAAAAATCATATAATAAAATTATATATATATATATATATATATATATATATATATATATATAATTGAAACATGAATATTGAAATTAAAAAACCCACCTTTAAAATATATAGATGTAAGACAATTGAGAACACTAAAAATAAATAAAAATATTTTTGTTGCACCTGCATTAAAATACAAAAATTTATATTACATCACACTTCAACATCATCGACTCTTGAAGCCTGGGTAGAAGCCTGTACCAGATGAGAAAGAACCTTTTCAACCAACCTACTTATGTATGAAAACTCAGTATTCGAAAAATAACCTTTATCGTATTTAAAAGCTTCTTTAAGACAACTTATGTATATAAAAGTGTAACAAACTCATCACCTTTTTCAAAGAAGATACGAAAACAAAGCCTGCATACTTTACTGTGAAAAGTCATCAACTTTGTCCAAGAATCCGGGAAAACAAAGAGAGAATATAGGAAAACAAAGCTGGCATACTTTACTATGAAAACTCGACAACTTTTCAAAGAATCTAGGAAAACAAAGAAAGAACATAGGAAAACAGCGCTGGCATACTTAATAACTTTGCCAAAGAATCTAAGAAAACAGAGCTGGCATACTTTACCGTGAAAACTCATCAACATTTTTAAAGAATCTAGGACACACTTTACTGTAAATACCTTCAGTCGTTCTCTATATGGATTATGACAGAGTCAAAAGCCCAAAGGAAATGGGAAACGTAGAGATAAAGTCTTATTCAAGAGGAGAGTTAATGAACTATGGTAATCAAGCGTATATGAGTATATTTAACTTAAGTCCGAAATATTAATAATTTAGTGAAATATTAATAATTGGTAAATTAGAACTATCAATAACTCTCTGAAATATGAATAATTTGTCATAAATGTATAGAATATGTATATTGTTAGATTTAAGGTTTTTGTGATTTATAATGTAGATAAATGTTTTTTGGATTAATGACATCATTAGGATTTCGTCGACGTGGGTTCATTTTTAAGACAAAGTGAAAAAGGAAACCAATCTCATTCAATAAATAGTAAAGATGATTCATTACCCACTAATAGCTGTTAGAAAGATATTTATCTACAATATGTATATTTTTATAAATTTTTATAACTAAATTGTTAATTATTTAAAAAAAAAAAATCTTATAAGTCAATTTATTCCTTATTTAATTAAAATCTTAAAATTAAATTACTATTATGAATGTTTTCTTACCAAAAAAAAAAAAAAATAATCCAAAATCTTTGTTAAATCAGTCGTAAACGTTAAATCACTAATTCAATTATCTTCCCTAATCAAATGTTATTCTCAAACAGAAAAAACTCTGATATATATACGTTCAAAAATTATACTTTAACAGTTCTTACATTTCATCATTTCTAAGAGACCAGTTCTTAAATTCTCAGGGTTTATATTAGATTAGGTTATACAGTACTCGCCCTTGGGATTGCAGCAGTCGAAGTTCAGGCTGGGGTGCATAAATATTCTCATTATCGCTGTTCACCGAAGATTTAAGGCTCCCCACAAAGAGAACAGCGTGCACGGCCCTTTTAAATATATTCCTTTTTATCAAATTTCAAGTTTTTTATAATGTTAAATCTATTTTCATAATTAAAAACTATTCAAACATTCCCAATATTAAATTTCTTAAAAAAATAATAAAATTCCTTCCAACATCGATACAACGCCTAATATATTAAATTGCATGACTCTATTCCCACGAATAAAAATAAAACAGAGTATTTCATCAATTAAACACACTTTTTATTAATAAGGTCGAAGGCCATTAAAGTGCATGTCACTTCATTCTCATGATTATTTTCCTGCAACACCAGTTGCTCGCCACAACTTTATGCCTTTGCGTTAATGTTCCCTGAATTAATGAGCTATATCTTTATAATAAGTTTAAATATCTTTATATCTTCTGGACAGAATCTGTCTCTAGATAAATATAATATGCCTACAGGGCTTTTCTAACGATGGAACCATTTTTTACGAAAAACGAAAATGATACTACCAAACATTACATTTTGCATTAGATATTAAAATCCTTACCTTCCAAGTTTAAATGGTTGTTATCCAATATAACATTTGATCACGGGATCATATTAATTTCTACGTCCATGTTTCCAATACCATTTGTATTTTGACTTTCGTTAATGCTATGGAATATGAAGAATAAAACCAATAGACAGCTGCAACATTTCAAATGAGTCCGTTATTTTTACGTTCACTTGTCATCGCATCCTCAAACACAATTCTATTGTTACAAATTCTTGTCCAATTTGATGCTCAAACACGTGTTAATTATTAAAATACGTTTCTTCTTCAATTGCTATCATTATGAGCGTAGTTAAATATTATTATTGGAGTTGCTGAAACTCATCATGCCCAACTTCATTACAAATTATCATTTTAGTACTAATTACAAATATCTATTTTATACATGTTTATATTATATATTAATATACATTTTAGAAACTCATTATTCGTAATGTTGCTAAAAAAAATCTCTATTATTCGTATATCTACTTAAAATTATTAGGGTGTTGTATACTAATATGTCATGTTAAAACAAGAAAGGAACTTTAGATATCTCATCTCATCTCTATTTTTTATTGAAATTTTAATTTATTTTTTTATTATATGTGCAGGGAAAGGCATAAATAACACATTTGACAAAGCATTAATTGCTTGTTCTGTTGCCTCTGCTGATGATAGTAAAACTGAAACTGGATCAATTCAAACTGCTTATTAAACGGTTGGATCAACTGAATCAATTAAATAGTCGTGCCAGAATTTCTGATTGTTGGGCCGGATACCAAAGCTAAATTTTGGATTTACATAGGCATTGACGATTGAAGAGCTCCTTCCCTGCCTTTAGTGACCGAGCGTAGGTCTTAGTTGCGTCTTCCTGCCTAAACGTATTGTCTGTACTCATGTCATGCTAAGGACCTTTATTATTCAATTCCATTAAATATGCTAAGAAAATTTATTATTTTGTGTAATTCCAGTTGGTCTCCCTGTAATTGCTGAGCAGCATCCCTGCTCTAGGGCAGGGACTTGTTGCTTCGCAACGTATCTTGTTTCAATGTGAAATGTCCCCAAAGATGGTTGGCTATCACCATGGAGATAAATTTTGGAATTGGTAATCTGGTGCGAGAAATTTTACAACGCTTCTTACAATAATCAAATTTTTAACCAAATATATTTGTGCGAGTAAGAATGTTTAATTTTCTATAACATTTTGTTTATGTTGAGTTTCATATTTTTCTCTTATTTGTATTAAAATGTTATTTTTCCTTGCTTGATATTTGTATAAATTTTATCCTCTATTAAAGTTAATTTTAAAATAAGTCTTGGATTTCATAGTAAATAGAGTTTTCAATAAAAGTCTTAAATTAGTTTATCCTCTATTACTTATGATTAGAGTCCCAAATGCTATTTTCCTATGAATATGTAATGTTGAGGCCAAAGATAACAATAATTGAATACAGTTTCTAGATTCCACTAGTGTCATTTGCTATCTTTCGCTAAATATAATGGTTATTTTCCTTTACCTACTCACTTTTAGTATTTATGTATTTATATATCTGTGTTTACACTTGGGCACTTCCCAAGTCAAAAATATTTTTATCTATTTTCATGTCTCTAGTAACTTATACTTTATTCTTGTGTGAGTTACCTTATATATATCCATTTCTCCAACTTGAGTGTTATATTTATTTCTTTCTTAACTTTTCACAATCATCATGTTGCATCCCTTATTTATTGTTGAAACGGCACCAAGAAATGTCACCTAAGGGGGCTTTTAATTTAAGTTTCTCTTAATTAAATTGGAAGAGAAATAGTAAATTCGTCTCATGACAATTTGTATTAGTTAACTAAGTGAGGAATACCTAGTTAGCTTAGGAAATTCAATTTGGGGGTCTAAGAAGAGGCATGTAGAGGAGTTTTCTATTTTTAGGGGGTTTGTTTATAGTTATTTGTGAGTTGTAATTAGTTAACTCAATTAATTGAGTTAAAATCAATTTAACTAGTTCTAAATAAGAGATGAGCTAGTGAGAGGTCCAGTGAATTAAATCCAATTTAATTCACAAGTAGTGGTCAATCATTTAACTAATAATTCGCTATAAATATTTGTTTCATGTCAGTTCTTAGGAAGGCGCAGTTGAGATTGAGGTTAAAGGGAAGATAACTATCAGTTGTATAATTAGAAAATTGTACAAGTCATGTATAGAGTCATCAAGAAGCCTTGGATGAATTGCGCAATCAATTCTTGGGAATTTCCTATTTAATAGGGCCACAATTCCTCCAGGAATGTGTAAGAAAGGTTGAACAGATAGGGGTTGAGAATCATATAAGTATTGGACCGATTTTGCCTAGATCAAAGTGAGACAATCAACAGAGTGCAAATGTTTCTGAGTGAGGGAAATAGCTTGTATTGTTTCATGATCTTGACCATATGAAATATACAGATAGCAGGGTTTTGAGCAGTCATTTGCCCCATATACATCTTGTTTTTTGCAATCAATTGATTTCTTTCTCTCGCTTGTTTGTGATTTTGGGATCATATTTGGTTTCCGCAAATTTGTAGAAGTGATTCATTATTTTGTTTTATTACATTACATGATCATATTGAATCCATTGGTATAATTTCTACATGGTATCAGAGTTGGAATTGAACATGTAGATCAAATTTGCAGATTTGTTCTTCAGGACCCGGTAGTAGATCAAGATGCCTTTCAATAGCTTGAGACTTGAATATGCACTAGAGGGAAATTCGAATTACATAGCTTGGAAGGACATGATGGAGGTAGTGTTAGACGAAAATGGACTCAAGGCATTCATTGACAGCAATATTCCTCATCCACTGGCAACTGATGCTCAACAACTTGATGCATGGAAGAATAATGTAGCAAAGGTGAGAAGGATCTTGTTAGAAGGAGTTCGAGATCATGTTGTGTGGAATATACATGGGAAGACGACTCCATATTTGATGTGGAATTCCTTGACAGATCTGTTTCAAAATAGTATCGACCATAAGAATTTGGGACTGAAAGACAATCTCATAAAAGATCAAGATGGAGAAAGGCGACATGATCCAAAAATACTCGACAAAGTTCACTCATTGTAGAGATGAGCTTGGAAGTGTTGGGGTGACAGTTTTCAATGATGATTTGTTAAGCCTAACACTTCTAGGCCTTCCCAAGAGTTGGCACAACTACTATAACTTTGTGAATGGGAGGGATCAGCTACCAAAGAGGGAGTGATTTTGGTCTGACTTGGTACAAGAAGAGTTTCGGCGGAGCACCAAATATGGGTCCTCATCAAAGACTAATGATGAGGAGAATTTTGCCTTGGCTAGAAAGGTGAATAAAGGAAAATGGAAGTCATCCCATTCCAAATTGGAGTCTGGAAAGGCAGGCAAGAAGCGAGACTTGTCAAAGGTGAAATGTTCTCACTCTCATGAACATGGACACTATGCCACAAATTTTCCACAAAATAAAACCAACAAGAAGGCCTCTGGAGGAGTAGCAAGAAAATTTTGTGTGGTACTTGGATAGTGTAGCTTCATTTCATATGACCGGCAACAAAAAATTCTTCAGTAGCTTGGAGGAGAAGGATCTCCATATGCACATCGAGATGGATGATGACAAGAGGTATAGCGCTACCAAAGTCAGTACAGTTACCTTTCAGAGAGATTCAGGTAAACCCCTCACATTAAAAGATGCCATGTATGTTCCTAGTTTAAAGAAGAATTTGGTTTATGTTGCTATGTTGTGAAAAATTCTTAAACTTAAGAAACCCTACTGTTAAATCTTGATTTACTTCTCCTACTTACATAAGTTATTAATTTGAATATTTAGAATTAACATCGAATTAAATACAGTTAACAACCTACACATACATATCAAATACTGAATAGCATGCTCATAGACAAATTGACACACAAGGATTTTTTGGACAAATGTCCCCAGAAAAACCCAATGCGGGAAAACCGGTGCTGCTAGCTTCTAGAGGGTTTTTATTATTATGCAGATTCTAAGTACAATAATCATGGGCACCAAAACTAGTTAACCCAACAAAGAAATATAAATGGCAGAAATACCTCTATCCCAGAGACAGAAAAATATAACTTATTCACACCCTCAAACGGGATTACAGAACTCAACCCCTTTCCTACCTCTGGAAACCCCAGTGTTGCTTTGAAGCTCTCTGTGTCGGCCTTCCTAGCCTGCATTAGCCTCTACTCTGCTTAGGAAGGGCCTGTGTCACCCTAGAAGGGGTTATGCTATCCTTGCATTGCCCTAACTGGGCCTGCGTCAGCCTTTTTTGGCTCATGTTGCCTCT